>PISW01004650.1:0-157054 GCA_004023785.1 Mungos mungo
TGACCTGGAGAATGAAGCTCTCCTTGCGACTTGGAAGAAAACCGTTATCACAGTTTTAAACAACGGTGTGTACAGAGTACTTGGCACTCTTCTTT
Source organism: Mungos mungo (assembly GCA_004023785.1). Lineage (NCBI taxonomy): Eukaryota > Metazoa > Chordata > Mammalia > Carnivora > Herpestidae > Mungos > Mungos mungo. The sequence goes on from PISW01004650.1 coordinate 96, forward strand.
TTTCCCTCAAATCGATCGATGCTGGAAGAAGATCGTGGTCTCCTAGACTTGCCAGAGGTGATGTTCTGGATGCGAATTCTTCAGAAAGCTGAGAGCGAAGAGGCAAAGGAATACATATTTTCTGGTTTTGTTTTCTTTGTCTCAAATGGAAGCCTCTTGTGAGTGACCGTCTTGAGACATGTTAAATGGACTTGTGAGGGCAACGAAACGGTCCCTGACTGTGGTATTTCTTTCACTTCTTTTGTGCCTTTTATGGTTTTTCTGTAGTGATTTTGTTGTATCCCTTTTCTTAGCAGGCTTTCTTTTCCTTTCAAATTTATAGCTCTAAGTCACTCGTGGAAGCCGGATGAATGCATGCGTTAGAACCATGTGCAGAGAAAGAGGCCATAGTGTGCGTGGGCCCCACGTGTCCGCTCAGACGCAGTAGGTTTAAATCTGACGTCAGGCGGGTGCTTGGAGCCTTCTCTGCTCCGGCTGTGGTTAGACCCACAGAGATGGCCACGGCCGAGTTCTAGATCAGGAAGCTGTTGCTATGCTGTGCAAGCAGGGCATGAGGACAGTTCTGGAAGTGACCATGGCAGGACCCGCTGTCCACGATGTAACGGAGAAAGCTGATGCTCCGAGAGGTGCAGGGCCCTGCCTGGAGCCCCCCAGGCTGTGGCGGATTCCGGACCACAGTAGGGGATTCCTGATGATAGCCCCAGTGTCCCCCACTCGCCTGGTGCCTCTAGAGAAGATAAGGGTTGTCAAGGGCAGAGTGAAATGGCCCCAAAGGCGCCAGCAGCTCCATCCTTGCCCGTGCACCTGCGTTTTGCCCCCGTTCCCCAGCGGAGTCTGTCTGCACGTACGCGTGTGTGAGTGCGTGCAGGGTTACCAGAGGGGCACGCCCACAAACCCGGCCAGGTCAGCGCCTTCCTGGCCCGGGACGCCAGGTGGGAGCCGGCCTTGGTTTGGGGCATGTAGGGCTGGCTGGCCCTGGCAAGGGTCCCAGCTCTGCTCCTTTGTAACATTTTAGGGGACTCTAGCCTCCTTCTCCCATCCCTAAAGACTTGAAAGTTTCTAGAGAAAGTCTGCCCAACACCAGCCTCCTGACCGAGAGATTCTGACTGGCTCGGCCCTCCAGAGCTGCGGGGCGCCTGGTTCCTGAGCCGACTCGCAGTGGGTCCGGCTGGCCTACGACGTCCTGAAATCACGGATCTGCCGGCCCGAGGTGCTCCTGGGGGAGGTCAGCGCAGGGCGAGAGGAAACCCCGGGAAGGCGGGTGTGGGGACACGCAGCGCCCCCACCCCGTGGAGCTGCCTCCCTGCCGCCCCTCCCCCCGAGGGCTTTGCGCTTTGAGGCAGAAGACTTTGAACACACTTTGTAAAGCAAGTTTCTGTTCCAAAGGAGGACCCCGCCTCCTGGACAGGCAGAAAACTACGGCCACTCGGTGAGCACGGGTCCCACGTGCTAAGGAGACCCGAGGTTCTCCGGGGAGCAGGTGCCGTGGGTGCGGACGCCCTGTCAGACCCTATCACCGGCAGGTGCGTCCCTCCCCAGCTTAAGAGAATGTGGCTGCCAAGGGCTCACACCTGACAGTTTCTCTGGAGCACTGTCTTTGGTTTATGAGAGCTGCCTGGGGGGTTACGGCACCCCCCAACTCTAGGGGAGGCAAGGGCTGACTGGCACGTGGATTCCACAGCCCCGTCCTGTTGCCCTAAGACAAGGCACGTCTTGAGGCGCCTGGGGGGCTCAGTCGGTTGGGCGTCCGACTTCGGCTTGGGTCATAAACTCGTGGTTTGTGGGTTTGAGCTCCTGCGTTGGCTCTGTGCTGACAGCTCGGAACCTGGAGCTGCTTTGGATTCTGTGTGTCCCTCTCTCTCTCTGCCCCTCCCCTGCTTGTGTTCTCTCTCTCTCTCTCTCTCTCTCTCTCTCTCTCTCAAATAAATATACATTAAAAAATTAAAAAAAAAAGACAAGGCACATCTGTGGTCCAGCTCCTGCTCCAGGGCCCCTGAGGACTGAGCAGGGGTGAGGCCATACCTGGGGCACGGGCTTGCTCTCTGCTCTCACCTCTTCCCTGTCCTGCTCTCTACTCCCTTACAGTTTTTTTTTTTTTTTACTGTTTGTTTTTGAGAGAGAGAGTGCGTGTGTGCACGGAGGAGGGGCAGAGAGAGAGGGAGACACAGAGTCTGAAGCAGGCTCCAGGCTCTGAGCTGTCAGCACAGAGCCCAAAGTGGGGCTTGAACTCATGAACCGTGAGACCATGACGTGAGCTGAAGTTGGATGTTTAACTCCGAGCCGCCCAGGCGCCCAGGTTTTTCTCTGTAAGACACCCCTGGGCGCTCTTGCGCCCCTAACCCCATGCTCACTTCCCGCGCGGCCTCCTGTCTCCTGCTGGCTTTGGCTGAGAGCGTGTCCTTCATGCCTATTGTAGGCAACTCCGATTTCCATAGGATTTGTCCCCAAAAGTTCTTTTCTCCCAGCCTCCAACATAGTCTTAAATGTGCTTCCTGAACCCACCTCACAGGTCCTGTGGGCAGAAAGAGCAGTTCTGTCTCAAGAACAAATTTGGGCTGATGCCCTGAAATGATGTCCTTTCTCTCTCTGTCTCTGTCTCTCTCTGTCTCTGTCTCTGTCTTGGTAAAATACACACATACTCCAACAACAGCATCCCCAAGACCCCCGGTCCTCCCCGCACACCTCGCGTCCAAATGCTGCCTGGTCGTGCTGGTCGGGGTGGGGTCAGCAGGCCATGCTGGGAGCAGGGGAAGGAATCCCCGAAACCTCCTCCAGGAAGCAGATCCTGGTGCTGGTCCTGGAAACCAGGAACTTTAGAATAGGGACCATCAGGTGAAAATGAAACTCAGGGTTGATGACAGTGACCTTGCTCTTAGGTGGGAGGGGGTTCCCTTGGGGAAGGAGGGGTAGTCCAGGGCCGAACCCCCAGAGATAGATTGGGTGGGCATCTGCACCCGGTGGCCCAATCCAGCCAGTTGGCTTTTGGGGGTTCATTCTCTTCCGTTCTTCCCACTCCCCACTGCTCCCCACCTCGGTGCCTTTGGCGATGTCTTACTGAAATGTGGGGTGCGGGGTGGGAGGAGGGAGTGGGTGGGAGACCGAGGGCAGGTCTGGGGTCTACACTCGGGCAGCGTGGTGAAGGAGAATCCTAATGAGGGGGGTCAGGCGGGGAACGTGGGGTCCGGCCAGCCCTCCCTGAACGGAGTGTCCCCTCCATGGCCGTCTGTCAGCCCACCTCCCGGGGCCTTAGCCACGAGCAGGACCGACGGCTGCTTCCCCAGATCAAGGCGGAAGTTCCCCATCAGGCGGCGGTAACGCTTTCTCTTCTCCTTTTCCCTCCTGACCATTTCTGGAGGGCGGGCCTGATAGGAGAAGGAACCGGAGGGGAGAGAGGCTTGGCCCCGAGGGGGGGCTCAGGAACTAAGGGTGCCCACGGGGAAATGAGACAGGAAGTCCACGAAGCCGAGCGGCTCCGGCGTCCCCGGCACGCCCTCGGCTCCAGAGACCTCCGTGCCTCCCTGAACTGCAGGCCCCGGCACTGGGCTCCCCCCAGCTGCGCGGGCATAGTATCTCTTTGAATTCTCCGTTTCATCTTGAATATTCATGGGAGTTTGGCAACAGACCGCCTGGTACCTCAGGGCTGGTAGAATAGAACCACGCGAGCACTCGTACCTTCTAGTGGCCAAGAACTTGAGGTTAAACCCGTCCACACCGGCCTCCTCACTTGTAAGACGGAACAAACACCGCGCCCACCCCACAGGCGGGGGCATGGCTGAGTCCCCACAGGCCCAGTGCCTGGCGCTCCATAAATGTTCTGAAATGGTGTTCTCCTACTGAGGGCCTGCTCATGGGAAGTGCATACGGTCGGTACTTACTCTCTGCAGATTCTGTGTTTGTGAATTCACCGACCTGCTAAGATTTATTCGGGGTCCGCAAATCAGTGCTTGCCGTGCCCCTCATGGTCATTTGGCAAAGGGGCAGAAACTGACTTGCCTGATCCCAGTGGGTTCCCAGTTCAGTGGGGACAGGGAGGTGCTCCGCTCTGCCTTCTTGTTTCATGGTCTACTCAGTGCCCCCTTTCACATTTTTGTCTTCTCTGTTGGTGATTTGGCTGCTGGAAACGGCCCGGAGAGCAGGGCAGGAGGGCCGGCTGGCTGCTAAGCTCAGGCTGTGACGCGCCCTGCAGAGAAAAAGCCTCCTGTTCTGTGAGCCTCGTTCAGGCAGCTGCCGGACTGTGTGGCCGCGGGCTCGGTGTTAACGGATCCGTAATATATGTTAAGTAAAGTGGTTTTAATGAGAACCGCATACAAAATAAGGTTCTGTGATGGCTGGTTGGTAGAGGGACCAGAAGCTGGCAGGCACGTAGCTCTGTATTTCAGTGGTTCCGTGTTCACGAATTCATTGTTCCCGTGGCTTCCTAAGAACTGTGGCAAATAACGAGCGCGGACCGTGCATAGGTGGCTCTTCGTGGTTCAGCGCAGCCTCCCCGCGGCCCACTCACCAGTCTCCCCCTGCATCCTGCTCCTCTCCCCACTTTTCCCCGAGATTCCAGCCATTTCACAGGGAGAGGATGGTCAGATCTTCCTCTTGGCCGGAGGAGTCACCTGCCCCAGGAAGGTAAGACGGGGAGGAAGGCGGGCAGGGGTAGGGCTCCAGCACGGTCTGCAATGTACCCCCTACAGACAGGCAGGCTGTGGGGACGGACAACAGAGGGACTTTAGAGGTTACCAGCCCCAAGCCTGGCTTCCCAACTCCCTGTGTGCAAGTTATTAATCTCCTGGGCCTCAGTTTCCCCTCTGTGAAATGGGAATAATGATCCTGAGCAAGGCCATGGGGCCCGTTGTGGAGATGAGCCGTGCACGAGGAGCTGGGCACAGTGCTGGGCACACGGGGCACCCGGGGACACGATGCCGGGGTCCGTAGTTAGGTGGGGGCAGCAGCCAGACTTCCGAAGCCATTCCCTGGCCCCTGGCTTTGTACGCCCAGCTCAGGCCGAGCCAGGGGCAAACGGCTCGTCTTAATTCGGCAAGGAAAGTCACCCTGGGCCCCGGCCCTGACACCCCACCCCTACCCCTTGGCCCCGGCCCTGACACCCCACCCCTTCCCCTCGTCCCTACCCCGGCACCCCGTTATTTGGGCAGCTTGTGGAGCTCGGTGCCCAAAGCCCCGCTCCCCGGAGGCGGCTGCCGGTACCCGGCCCGGAGGCGCCCCGACCCGGGGGCCAGACGTCCGGGGGGCGAGCGAGCCCAGGGCTCCGCGGGCGCGCACGGGGTCCGTCCCGGGTCAGGGCGCCCGGGCCGGGGGGGCGGGGGGCGGCCCTCCTCCCGGCTCCGGCCCCGGCGGGGGCGCCCCGGGCTTGGCCGGCGAGGCCGCGGCCGCCGCTCCCCAGCGCGGTCCCGGCTCTTGGCACCACGCCTGGCGGCCGGCCCGGGCGAGGAGTGGCTTCCAGGAAGCGGGCGGAGAGCGTTCCAGCCGCGTCTCGCCGTCGCCGAGCCCCGCGCCCCCGCGCCCCGCGCCCCCGGCCGCCGCAGGGCTGAGGCGGGCCGGGCGCCGCGCACTTGCCGGGCGGTGCAGGTGGCGGCGCGCGCCCGCGGGGCGGGGAGGCGGGGCGGCCCGTCCGGCCCCAGTTGGCGGCGGCGCCGCGGGCGGGAGGCCGGCGTCGGGGAGCGTCCTGCTCCGGGCTCCGCACGAGGCGCTGCGCCGGGGCCCGCGCCGCACGACCCAGAAGCTTCTACGGCGCCAGGTGGGAGTCGCGAGCCCCGCGCGGGGGGCGGGAGGCGAGGGAAGGCGGTGGCCCCGGAGCCGGGTCGGAGGGGCTGCGTCGCGGGTCCCCGAGTCCTCGCGCCCGCACGCGCCGGCGGGTCCCGGCGGGTCCGGGCGGGGGCCCTCGGGTTGGGGTGTCCCCGGCGGAAACGGGCCGACGGCGGCCGGGGGGCCCCGAGCGGCGGCGGGGAGCGGGGAGCGGGGAGCGCGGGGCCCGGCGCCGCCGCCGCAGGTCGGAAACAGCAGCACATTTGCGGATCGCATTAGGCCGGGCCCGTAATGCCTTCTCCAGATGGAGAGCAGCCACCGGCCCGCCCCCGGACCCCGGCTCCGCCAAGGCGCCCGCGAGGCGCGGCGAGAGGCAGTGTGACCTCGGCTTTTCCAGCCTCGGCTCGTCCTCCCTCCCGGTCCGTCGTCAGGAGGACTCCGCAGACCCCAGACCCCCCCACCCCGGGTGCAGGGCGCCTCTGCCGGCCGGATCGTGCGCCAGAGGCCGTGCCCTCGGAACCTCCCCCTGCACTCGGCTCTCCGACCTCCGCGGCTGCAGGTCTGGGGCTTGGACAGTGTACCTGCGGTGGCATCTGCTGGGGGGAAAGCCCTGGACTGTTCCAGAACGGGCGCCACCTTGCTGTGTGACCTGAGGCAGGCCCCTTCCCCTCTCTGAGCTGCCTTAGTTGGCCTCAGATTCATTTTTGCCTGAAGTCAGAGAAGCTGGCAGGTGCCCTAATGGTCGGCTCCGGGCTGGCTTCCTGAGCCGGTGCCAGTCGCCACACCCTGCTGCTGACACACGAGCTGGAAAGTGGGCGGGGCAGGGACGTCCGCTCCTGGAGGACAGGCCGGCCCTGTGGGTTGCACTTGGGAGGGGAGGCAGGTCCAGCTGCCCTCCTGACCGTGATGTGGACGCCTCCAGGGCCTGTACCTGGTGGTAGGTGCCCCATCCTGAATCTGCACGAACCTTTTCAAGACATTGTTGGGGGGAGGGGGGCTCAGGGTCCCTTGCTCTGATGGGTCTCCTAAGTCACAGGTGCTGCCGCTGGGGGGCAGGCTGGTTGGACACCGATTTTTTCCTCTCTTGTAGGCTCAGGAGAGATTCCCAGCAGACTGGCCCCCATGGCCTCGTGGGGGAGCTCCTGGTGGCCGCTGACCTGGACCGTCTTCATGCACTCGGCCCTCCTACAGGTACTGTGGGCCCCGGGGGGGAAGCAGAGTGGCAGCTTGCTTAGAGCCCTGTCTAGACCACCTAAGATACGGTGTGAGTCATGTTCATCCTGTACCAAGGAGACGCTCATTTCCTCCCTCACCCCCAGCAAACGGCATTTCCTGGCTCTAAGTGATCCCAATGCCGTGGGTCCTCTCCGAGTCCTGAGCAGGGGGCCTTGGGACCGCTGGGATGCCACGTGCCGGCAATGACTTGGGGCTGTTGTGGCCCCTGTCTTTTCAGCCTAGAATGGCTGTGTGACATGCACACAGTAGAGGCTAGACTGCTAAAGGCCGGGGCACAGCGAAGGGGCCGAGCCCAGTGCCCAGCCTTTGCTCAGCCACTAAGTTAGTATTCTGAGTTTACGTGTGCGAACACATATCACACTACTTTGCAGTCCTTTCTTCAGTCTCCTGTCTCTCCCTCGGGCCTGGGAGAGCCGGGCTCCTCTCTTGCGTCCCCCTTTGCCTCCAGGGCAGGCCGGAATAAAGGGGGGAAGATGGCATTGCTGGAGAGACGGGAGGGAGTGGTGGAGACAGTGGCGAAGCGGAGGGCTCATGCTCCGTCTGGGTACGGGGCCTCGGCTCTGCTCCAGCGGTCATGGCCGCGGGGGAACGCGAGCCCAGAATGGCCGTATCTTTTCCTTTTTAAAGAGAGCAGGATCGGCCAGGTTTCCTAGGGAACCTCCCAGTCTTTTAAAGCACTGAAAGCCTGACAAATGTGTTTGCACCTGGATTTCGCCAAGCAGTTTGGAGCCCGAGGTCTAAAGGTGCAGAGTCTGTCTGAGCGTGAGGGCCTCAGGGCCGTGCGAGCCAGGACGGGACCTCGTGTGAAGTAGACGAGGCAGCCCCTCTTTTCGGATGTGACTTCTTGGGCGTATGGCCTGTGTACCCCCCAGGGCCTGGCAGAGGACCTGGCCCTTTCGGAGGGCTTTAATGTCTGTCAAATGAAGGCGCCCACGTGAACAAAGAGACCGCGGGACAGGACCGACTCTCAGCTCACAGTCTTGGCCACACTGTTTCGGAGCCTCTTGCGGCCCCAGGGCCCCACGGCTTTGGTGGCTCGTGGAAACTGGTTGCCAAGGTGCGGCTTCTCCCCTGTGACCCCCTTTCATCGATGCTGTCCCGTAATCCCGTTCCAATAGGCACATTTTGTTAGAACAAAAACACTTCTAGGATGACTTCTAGGCAGCGAGCTGTCGGGTGGTGGTACGTGGTGGAGACGCCCTTCTCTCCGCCCCGCGGGTCTGAAACAGGCCGTGCAGGCGTCCGATGCTCATTCCTGGTCAAACGGGGCGAGGCTTCAAGGCACAGCGTTTCATTTTGTCTCCTCGCACCCTATAAAAGTGCACTGTGCTCTGCGGCGGCCCGCTGACCTTTGGCCAAGGGCAGTGTGTGCCCAGCTTGAATCACTCAGTGACCTCTTTTGGATTTTTCCATATCTGCGTGCCTCTGGCAGCGCTGTTTCCATGTATGGGACAGGAGATCGTGAAAGGAGGTTTCAGACCACACCACCATCCGCGGCGTCCACCGCCAGAATCCCAGCTCCACCACCGCCTGGCCCGTCCGCACAGACTTCTCTGCATCTGCTTCCACATCTGTAGAGAGGGGTATCGACCTCAGAGAATTGTTTGGAGGAGCTAATGCCGTGCAAGTGGAAAAAAGTAACAAAGACAGTGCCTGGCATGTGATAAGTGTGCAATAAATGGGATCTCTCTGCTGCGGCCGCCTGTTAGCGTCAGGGTTTGAGCGCTGCCTGTAGATTCCGCCGTGGGACTGTAGGGGGCGCTCAGGAGGCGTCGGCTGGAAGGAGGCGGGGCCGGCCTTCTCCCCGAGTTCCCGGCAGGTGTGAGTGGGATGAGCCAGCGCAGTCTCCCCGTGGGGGGCGGTGGGAGAATGTTCTAGTGTTGGGTAGGTCCGTCCTGAGAACCTGCTTGTGGGTTGGGCACTTGGTTGTCTGCCTAGGGTCGGCCGGGGTTTGATTCAGAGCTGCCCCCTGGGATATCTTGAGATTTTGGTTGGTGTTTGGGGGGCCTTGAGGAGTTCTTTGATCTCTCCCCTTTCTTTGATTTGTTTCTGAGAAAGAGTGGGGGGAGGGCCTGAGGGAGAAGGAGAGAGAATCTGAAGCAGGGGCCTGACCCGGGGCTCCATCTCACCTAGGTGAGGTCAAGACCTGAGCCGAAATCACGAGTCGGACACTTAAGGGACCCTGGGTGCCCCTCCCCGTGCCTTGTAAGTGTGGCCACTAGGTGGCTGGGAGGGAATTGGAAGACGTGAGGCTGAGCCGCAAGGAACAGGGAGGTGCCTGCTCGATTTAGTAAAAAATAGATTTCCTTTATTAAATCAGCGAAAACTTAACCTCTCGCGGTCACTGACCGCAAGGGGCTGTGATGGATCGCAGAGCCAGCCGTGAGGCGGGCAGCCCGGTGTTCTTCTGGTCTGTTCTTGAGCGTTTCTGGAGCAGCAGATCCTGCCCTGGGGGACCCCGGTCTCTCCGGAGAAGTCAGCTGCCACTGCTCCGGCGCTTGCTGGGCAGCTGTCATCCCTCCTCCACGCGTAGAAACGTGGCGCCAGTCGCCGGCTCCAACCGTGCCTGTTGGGCTCTTGGTGACCCTTGTGCCCTTGAGTGGCACGTGTGACTTCTTCAGGGGACCCTGCAGGGCCTCCCTCTCCTGGGGCAGGAGGTCCAGCTCGCCCACCGCTGCAGCTTTGTGGGGTGGGGAGCAAGCAAGGCGTCCTAGACCCAGCTCCCACCAGAACGGGAGGACTTGGCACATGGCGTCTGGTACACCTGCGGTGGCGGGCTTCGTGTCAACTCCTCTGCAGGTAGACCCCCCAGCTCCCTTCGCTGTGTCCACCTGACCCACAGGAGACGCAGGCTCCCTTGCCGTGCAGACGGCGGAGGCGTCGGACTCTCCGTGCTGCCCTCTCTCTGTCCCGCCAGCCGCCTCCAGTTCTCCACTTCCTGCTCGGGGAGGCCCGGGGACACCGCGGCAGAGCGGACGCCCGTCTGGGGAGGGGATGGCCTGTCTCCTCCTGCAGGTGCCCCTGCGCAGTCTCCAGGAGCGCTCTTGTTCTTCAGTGGGTCAGTCCGGCTGAGAGATTGGGGAGGCGGTGACCATGATACACAGGACGTAGCGGCGCCCCTCCTGGCGAGCTCCGCGGCAGGTGTCCGCCTGGTGGTGGCCCCTCTCTTTAGAGTGTGAGGCACTTACCTTCTCTTTGCCACCATTTTGGCCCTTAAGGTCCTAAGGTCATTGGGAAGGGTCCCCTTGAATATCTCGACTCCAAAATTAGTCACTGAGCTTTAGTTGGTGCTGGTGGTGGTCCTGGTCCCGTGATTCAAGTTTCAGTGGTTCTGAAGTTCTAAGGGTTGTTCTTCTAGGTGGTTCTGGTCTCACTGATCTCCTCCTGTGTTGTTTTTGCTCTTGATGTTATTTCTGGTCTTGAATCCATCCTTCTGTTTCCATCCGTTCTGGAATCGAGGTGGGGGGGGTTCTGGTCTCAGTGATTCTGGATATTTTGGCGGCTCAGGTCTTGACGGCAGTTCTGTCTGCGTGGCCGTCATCTTGGGGAAGGCCTAGGGGCCTGTGGTTTTCGTCCCGGGGCTGGCTCTTCCCTTCTCCCACCACGAACACAAGTCCCGACCACTTAGGCTCCACCCCATCGTCCCGTTGCATCAGAAGGTAGAACCCAAGTTTAGGTGCAGAAACCCCCTCCCGCTCAGAACCTCTCCCCTGACCCGGCAGAGGAGGGCCGCAGACTCTGCTCCGGTGACAGGTGTGTCGCGGGCTCCTGATCGACGCGGGTCCTGCATGGGCAGCGGCTAGAGAGCCGTGCACACCTGCTCTCACTCGTCACGGTAGCTTCTCACGGCCCCGCGGAACCCCTGGTAGAACTGTTTACCATCATTCTTACCCTCACACGCATGGTCTCCTGCCTTCAGAGCTCCCCAGCCAGGTTCTGGGGCACTTTTCCGCCGTTCCCCGTCTAGAGGAGACGTTTACGAGAATGACAGCAATGAATCCACTGAGCTCGGTGCCAGAGCTTGACATCCGGGTCAAGCAGCACTGACCGCTAGCAGGTAAATTATGTGCATAAAAAATTCAAGTTGTAGAAAAATAGAAGATCTAGATAATGAAAGGAAAATCAGAGTAAAAAATCTGCCTTACCCCATCACCCAGTCAACTGTGAATGTTTTCAGGTGTGATCTTCCAGACTTTTTCTATGTGCAAATATGAGAGAAGTACGTGATTATGTTTTGGTTACTGGGATCAAACACACTGTTCGACATCATCGGTTTCCGTCCGTGTATCATGAACACCTCTCCCGGTCAGCACACATATGTCTGCCTTTCCATCTGCAGTGGCCGTGGTCACTGTGCTTAGGGATATACCGTCACAGTCCCTCTGTTGGACCTTTGGGCTGTGTCCAGGAGGGCCGGTCGCCTGTGATTGCCATCAGCTCTCTGTGATGGACATCCGTGCTCACGGCTTTGCTTACTTATTTGAATCTTCCTTAGAGCGCCTTTTCCGTGGTTGAATGTGCTTTCCTGCGCATGTGCTACATCTCGTGGTGCTTCTTCTCTTCATCCGTTTTATTCTGGGTGCAGTTCTTTGGGCGCCCTGGCTTTATGTCATGCGTGCATTCCCTGCGTCACCGCCCCTCCACGGTGACTTTGGGTGCATGTTCCAAGCCGCGCCCACCGGCGCTCATGGATCCAAGCAGAAAGACCTACGCTTGGCCTGGAGGCGGAGTCCAGCTTCTTACAAGCTGCGCCCAGGGCCCGTCCCTCGGCGTGGAGTGGAGTCTTTGGGTAGATCCCGCGAGAATCCGGGGGAAGCATGGAGGGGTGCCCTCTCCTGGTGTGTCACTGTGACACCTGACCCTTCCTCCTCTTCTCTCCGGCCTCCCCTCCCTGGCTCTCTGTGCTGCGTTCAGCCCCAGACTCTGCACGTCTCTGCTCTCTCCATACAACCCCCCCCCCCCCCGCCGCCGGGCATCTTCCACCCTCCTCTGGTTTCCTCTCCAGAGGCGCCTGCCTGGGGCTCATCACCAGGGGACCCGGGTCTCACAGGGATTCGGGCTTTCAAATGTTCTCTCCAAATAAGATTCTACGAACACTCAAAAGATGAAAAGGTGTCTTCCGTTTTACGTTAATTTATAAATGTAAACATTGGAAGTAAAACACAAGCTTGATAAGTCTGTTTTGGTTTTTCTTTCGTTCCTTTCTCCCCCCCCTCCCCCCTACCCCCTTGCTTCCTCTCCTCTCCTTCTCAAAGGGCTCCCCGAATGGAAGAGGCTCAGCATCTCTGAGAAGCTTCCGTCTGTCTCTTCCTTGAGCCGCACAGCAATATATCCATGAGCTACCGGCCAGCTCCCGAGGACGTTCCCTGGGGGCCCCAAACACAGCGCCTCCTGAAGGGCAGGTCCTCAGCCCCCTCCCCCCAACGCCGTCTCAGTGCTCAGATTCTCCGTCATCTGGTCACTGGAGCCAGAATCCTGGGATCCCTGTAGGCGTGTTCTTTGTAGCCCTGCCCTGTGCCCATTCTGCCACCAACCTCCATTTGTTCCGTCTCAGACACGTCTCTTAAATCTGTTTCTGCCCCTCCGCTTCCGTTGATACCGTATGTTTGAAGAGTAGGGCGCAGGGCGGCACCGGGTGTGAACAAAGACAGTTGTGGTCATACTGGAGGGGACCTTGCAAGCAGGCTAAATAAGTCATCGATAGAGAGGGCTTTATTCGGCAGGCAGCACGGAGGCCTGGGGGTGTCTGGGAGGTGATGGGAGGCACCGCTAAGATTCGCGTGGACCACTGGTGATGCACTTGACAGAGGGTGCTCGGGAGGCAGCTGGCACTGGTCCGGGCTGGGAATGAGTCCCTCAGCTCCGTTCAGGAGAGGGGCTGGGTGGGAGGCAGCCGTAGATAAGAGTGGGTATGGAAACCATTTTATTTTATTTTTTTAATGTTTTTTATTTATTTTTGAGAGAGAGATACAGTACGAGCAGGGAGGATCAGAGAGAGAGGGAGACACAGAATCTGAAGCAGGCTCCAGGCTCTGAGCTAGCTGTCAGCACAGAGCCCGACATGGAGCTCGAACCCACGAACTGTGAGATCTGACCTGAGCCGAAGCTGGACGCTTAACCGACTGAGCCCCCCAGGCGCCCCTGGAAACCGTTTTAGAACCACTGAGATAGATCTTGACAAGTGATCGCGTGAGTTATATGTAAATAGAGAGGGAAGAATTGGAGATTCCTTAAGGTTCTGAACCAGTTTCAGGGACACATGAAAATGAAAACTCACTCGGATCTTGTGAAATGGTTGGTGATGGTTGAAGGAATCCTTTCAGGGCAGAGGTGGGGCGCTGAGTAGAGGAACTGTGTGATGTTCTTTGAGAGGGAAACAAAGTCTGAGCAGAGGGAACACTTCAGTGGTGCGGACTCCGCAGGGAGGCATCTGGGAGAAAAAAGGGCTTAAAGCTGCAAGAGGAAAAAACCAATTCTGTGTAATTGTTTCATAGCAGAAAAGTGGGCAGCGCTCCCCCCGCACGCGGCTGATGGGTCTTCGAGCGCCGCGAGAACATCTTATGGAAACCACATTTCAAGGTTTATGATTGTGATTCCTCTCAGTTTATTTTTACAAAGATGCTAATTTCCATAAATAGCATGGAGGCATAAAGCGATTTCCTCTCCAAGTATTTTATGCAATTACTTTCTGGAATTTGTCAGCACTGAGCAGCTCCAGCCAGTGTATGCTATAAATTATTGTGGTTAAATACTCAGAAATGTGTTTGTTCTCCAAGCCTTCACTTATAAATATAATAGCCTTTTATTTTGAAAATAATTTTTAAAAAGGCCGAATACTTATTAATAAAAACTCATTTGTAGTATGAAAGGACTTTAAATCCTCTTTACTCTTGAAGTTTCCATTGAATTTTTTTCCTGATTTAAAAACATAAAGCATATTTATTAGAAAATATGTGGAAAACATAGGGAGAGACAAAAATGCTAAAAATACCCATTACTTCATTATACTGTGTTTTGGTTATAATTTTTTAAAGATTTAACAATGTGAGGAATATTTCCATTCCTTAAATATTTTTCTATAGTAGTATTTAATGTCTCCATAATACTGTGTCATTGGATGTGCTATATTTTATCAACGAATTCTTTATTGCTGAACCTTCAGGTTGATCAGTTTTTTGGCTGTTAGAACCGTCCTTGCTTACATCTGTGATTATTTGCTTTGAATATATTTCTAGAAAAATGTATTCGTCGAGACATAATTTGGGAGTCATAAGCTGTGTGCCGTTTCAAGGCCTTACATTTATACCATCGGGTTGTCTTACAGAAAGCTATCAGTGTGTGCTCATACTTTGCAAAAGTTGGCAACATCAGCTTAATCAAGGAACTCTTAGTGATTCTCAAAAATACTTTCGGGCTCTCCTTATTACTGGTTTTGCATAAGGTTTTCTTAAGACGTTAGAGACAGTGTAACATTTTATCTTTTTTTATTTTTTATTTATAGTTTATTGTCAAGTTGGTTTCCATTAGATTTTATCTTCATATTTTTGCCTATGTTTTTCTACTGAGAATTTCTTAATTTCTCAGTGTTCTTTATATATAAAGTATATTAACTTTTGTCTTTCAGATGTTACAAATAATTTTCCCGTTCTGTCATTAATATTTTATCTTTACATTTTGGATACACGGGCATTTAAAATTTTCCAGTTGTTTACTCCAGTAGTCTCTTAATTTAAGACTCCTTTGCCTCTGTGTCATCCTTGGAAATAACGGAGAGAAAATACACGCACGTCTATGCCTTCTTGTCTTTTTTTTTTTTTTAAATATTAACATTTTAACTTTGGAATACAGGTGTCTCCTGTACTGATACCATATGTTTAAACAAGCTGTTGTTCTGTAGATTTATAGTGTGTTCAGAATCTGTTAAGGCAAGGCCGCTCTTCATTATGACAGTTGTAACTAGTTCAGATGTCTTCCGAATGACTTGGTCAAGTTCCAGGCACAAAAGTCCTGCTGTTTTACGTGGGATTTGGTGTAACGGGGGAGGAACAAGGATTCTTTCCCTCAAAACTACACAAAACAGATCAACAACAGAAGGAACAAAGTTTATCTCCGGTGTAACAAGGAAATGGCTCTGGCCCCTCAACACAAACTGTCAAGTGTTTTTTCCTGAGTTCTGTCAACTCTAGATCTGAGTGAGAGAGGATCCCAGAGGCTGACCTGTGTCTCCTTAACTTGTGAGCAAGACAGGGACTTCCCCAGGGCGACTGTCACAAACGGTGCCCATCTAATAAACTTCCCGTAGGAACGGCGGGATTGGGGGCCCTGATGGGACTCAGAAGTCGGTTTTGTCCTCAAAGGGACCTTACTTGACACCAAAAATGGCAAGACTTCTAACCCAGAGTCGAAGGGGAAAGTTATTGACACACTTTTTTTTTTTTGGTCTAGATGTTCAAGGTGACCTTTTGCAGAGGGAGGCAGCTGAGGGGAAGGGGGAAAAGGATGAGGGGGGGGCGGAGCAGCACTTCCCAGAATGAAGAGCTGTGGATTAGGGGCTCCTCCGGGACCTCCTGGACCTTCCATTGGTGACAGTGAGATGGAGCTACTGTTCTCGAGAAGAGGAAAGAGCTCAGTTAGTGAGAGGATGAGCCCGACAGCAGAGCGTGCCTGAAGCACTGGATGGCGCGCCCCTCGTGCCGTCCCCTCCCCGCCTCCCTGTGCTGTCCTTCAGCAGCGCTGACCCCGTGAGGACCTATAGGAACACGATAGGTAAAGCAACCGGGGATGTGCCACACAGAATGGGTATTCTGCAAGATGAAACACGAGCAAACAAATACACGATAATAGAAACATGATGAGGGGCACCTGGGTGGCTCACTTGGTTAAACGTCCGACTTTGGCTCAAGTCATGATCTCATAGTTTGTGAGCTGGAGCCCCGCGTCGGGCTCTGTGCGGACAGCTCAGAGCCTGGAGCCTGCCTCGGATTCCGTGTGTCCCTCTCTCTCTGCCCCTCCCCTGCTCATGCTCTCTCTCTCTCTTTATCTCTCTGTCTCTCTCAAAAATAAACATTAAAAAATTAAAAACAAAAAGAAAAATGATGACAGGAGGTCCAACATACGTATAGTTCATCTATCTTAAAAACAAGAAAAAATCAACAATAAGTTAAAAACGTTTCTCACTTTTTTCCTGAGGTCTTTGTAAATATTGACTCTGTGCCTTTTGGCATTGAATATTACGGAAGAGAACTGTGTGGCAAATCCGAGTTTTCCCCCTGGTACATGCCTGGCTTTGTCTGTCATGACATCTACATGATTTCTTCTTTATTCCAAAGCCCTCTATTTTCACCTGGACATGATGTAAATAATTTTTATGTAAATAGTGTTTTGTCTCTAGAAGTATGGATTGTGTGTGCAGGAAAAGGTTTTTTTTTACTGTGATCTTCAAATTTGTGAAGTTTTGGGACACCTGGATGGCTCATTCGGTTAAGCATCTGACTTTGACTCAGGTCTTGATCTCATGGTTCGTGGGTCGAGCCCCGTGTCGAACTCTGTGCTGACAGCCCTCTCTCCCTCCGCTCCTCTTTCTCTTCTGCTCTCTCTCTCTCTCTCTCAAAAATAAACTTTACAAAAGGCAAATTTAAAAAAATTTAATGTTTATTTGTTTTTGACAGGGAGAAAAAGAGGGAGAGAGACAGACAGACAGACAGACAGACAGAGCATGAGCATGGGAGGAGCAGAGAGAGAGGGAGACACAGAATCCGAAGCAGGCTCCAGGCTCTAGGCTGTCAGCCCTGATGTAGGGCTTGAACCCATGAACTGGTAGATCATGACCTGAGCTGAAGTCAATGCCTAACTGACTGAGCCACCCAGGGACCTCCCAAAAAGACATATTTATAATGTTTTTATTTTTTATTTTCACCATTCTTTTTCTAAGCTCAGTTTCTCCATGGTCTTAAATCTTTTCTTTAAACCTCTGTATTTCTACTGAGCTGCTTTTTTTAAAAAATGTTTTTTAAATTTATTTTTGAGAGATAGAGAGAGACAATGTGAGCAGGGTAAGGTCAGAGAGAGAGGGAGGCACAGAATCTGAAGCAGCTCCAGGCTCTGAGCTAGCTCTCAGCACAGAGCCCGACGCAGGGCTCGAACCCACAAACCGTGAGATCATGACCTGAGCTGAAGCTGGACACTTAACCAACTGAGCCGCCCAGGCGCCCCACTACTGAGCTTTTTAAGAGAGTGATCAGCTTGTCTATAATTTATCTGTGGCTGTTGTTCTGAGAAACTTATCTAGTGACACATGTGAATTGACCACATTTTGCTTATGTCTCTATTTTAAAAAATTGTATTCGTTGATCCTGTGAGGAGCCTGTTCTGCTGGGGAGCTTTCAGAATGGGTCTCTACCCCATGTGTCTCTTACCCTCCCTGGTGAGACCAGCAGGCTAGCCAGCGGTGGTGTTCTTTTGATGATAACAGATGCACACGGGGACAAGTCCAAGTGCATGGGGGTCTTTCTTGTGCCTTCTACTGGACTCATTTTTGCTAACCTCTCATTGGCCAAAGCGACTCACATAGCTGAAGCCATAGTCAGGGAGTAGCGGGGTACCTTTACCTGCTATGAAGCCAGGACACAGTGTAAGGCTCAGCCCCAAATCACTGGGGTGGGAGGTATGCTCCTCCCACAGACATTAGGGGTGTGTGTGTGTGTGTGTGTGTGTGTGTGTGTGTGTGTGTATTGGGGAGGTGAGGGGTAGCAGTGAACATATATATATTTTTAATGTTTATTTTTGAGAGAGAGAGACAGAGAGACAGAGTACAAGCAGAGGAGGGGCAGAGAGAGAAGGAGACACAGAATCTGAAGCAGCTCCAGGCTCCGAGCCGTCAGCACAGAACCCGATGTGGGCCTTGAACCCACGAGCCAGGAAATCATGATCTGAGCCAAAGCTGGACGCTCAACCAAATGAGCCACCCAGGTGCCCCATGAATACTTTCAACTAATCTAATCTAATCTTGTAAACCCAGGATTTTTTTTCTTTTTTTAATTAACTTTTTAACTCCAGTTAGTTAACATGCAGTGTTACATTAGTTTCCGGAAACAAGGTAGTGACTCCACAATTCCACCTGTCACCCGTGCTCCTCACGACAGATAATACTCCTTAATCCCGTCACTCATTTGCCCCGCCCCTTACCTCCGCCCTCTGGTCACCATCAGTACGTTCTCTACTGTTAGGAATCTGTTCCATGGCTCATCTCTTTCTCTCTCTCTTTTTTCCCTTTACTCATTCACTTTGTTTCTTAAATTCCACATATGAATGAAATTATATGCTATTTGTCTTTCTCCGATTGACTTATTTTGCTTAGCAGAATGCACTCCAGTTCCATCCATGTCACTGCAAATGGCAAGATTTCGTTGTTTTTATGGCTGAATAAGAGTCGTGTGTGTGTGTGTGTGCGCGCGCGCGTGTGCATCACAGCCTCTTTATCCGTTCATTCACCTACTGACGGACCCAGCGCCAGTCTCTTCCGTGGGGTGGGGGTAGCTGTGGCGAGCGCGCTTTCGTGGCCACATTTACGCCATCGTCTTGAGCTAACATTGCTGAACTGGGAAATGGTAGCAAAATCCCACTTTGTGGTGTGAAGCCGGCCGGGAAGCCGTGTGTGCATCACGGCTCAATGGATCTACGTGTATATGTATTCATACCACTAGAACCCGAGTTTCAAGAGACTAGGCTTATCCTTTTGATGAAGATTCGTGGTGATCCTTGCTTACTTACCCAGGCCATTCCGCTGGATCCCATGAAAAGAAAAAAGGCTGGTGAAGACCCACTAAGTTAATGTCATGACCCCCTAATGGGCTGTGTATACGGTTTGAGAAAACAGCGCTCTGGGCAACAGACCCCATACTCCGTGCATTCCGTGCGTACGGACTGTCCTTCCCTGACATCTGGCTGGAGGGACGGGGTTGGTGAGAGAGACACACTCGTGGCACAGCTCCCGGGTTCTGGTCACCGTCACCTAGTGTAGCTGTGGTGACCCCGGGCGGGTGTCACGTGCGGGTGTCACGTACGGGCGTCGCTGCCAGCGCGCTTCTCGTCGGGGCTCCTCAGAACATTCTAGACGACCATATCCCTCTACTCGTCTGACCCACTAACACAGTGAATCGTGTTAACGGGCCCCCGAATATTGAATCATCCATGTGTTCCTGGCATTAACTGTACTTGGCCGTGATATATTGTCTTCTCAGTATTCAGCTGGCCTTGGTTTGCACGTGTTTTGTTGAAAAGTACAACATCTGTATTCATAAGTAACACTGGTCAGGATTATATTTGTTGGGGTTTATATCAAGATTTTTGTTAACTTCATAAAAATGGCTTAGAGCATTTTCCATCATTTTTTTTTTCTTTTCTCGATCTGTTTAAATAGCACAGGCATAACCTGTTCCTTGAAGATTTGAAAGAACTTGATCGTAAGTGGGGCACAGAACCTTTTTGGGAGAGTATTCTCTGAAGGCTTTTTAGAATTTTTGTATGATTATTGGATTATTCAGGTTTTCCCTTGTTTTTTCTTAATTTTTAATATTTATTTTTGAGAGAGAGAGAGACAGATTTTTCTGCGCAGGTGGGAGAGAGGGAGACACAGAATGCCAAGCAGGCCCCAGGCTTTGAGCTGTCAGCACAGAGCCCGATGTAGGGCTTGAACTCACAAACCAAGAGATCACAACCTGAGCCAAAGTCGGCCACTTACCCAACTGAGCCACACAGGTGCCCCTTCTTTTGCCCCTTTAACCTTCTGTTTCATCAAATATTAGAAATTTTGTAGGATAGAGGGAGGTATTTTATAATATTTTGAAATATTTTTCTTTTATAATTTATTGTCAAGTTGGTTTTCATATAACACCCAGTGCTCATCCCAATAAGTGCCCTCCTCCATGCCCATCACCCCCCCCCTCTCCCCCTCCCCTTTCAGCCCTCAGTTTGTTCTCAGTATTCAAGAGTCTCTCATGATTTGGCTCCCTCGCTCTCCCCAACTTTTTTCCCCTTCCCCTCTCCATGGTCCTCTGTTAAGTTTCTCCTGTTCCACTTATGAGTGCAAACATATGGTATCTGTCCTTCTCTGCCTGACTTATTTCGCTTAGCATGACTCCCTCGAGGTCCATCCATGTTGCTACAAATGGCCAGATTTCATTCTTCCTCGTTGCCATGTAGGACTCCATTGTGTATATAGACCACATCTTCTTGATCCACTCATCAGGTGATGGACATTTAGGCTCGGTCCATGATTTGGCTCTTGTTGACAGTGCTGCTATGAACACTGGGGTACATGTGCTCCTGTGCATCAGCACTCCTGTATCCCTTGGGTAGATCCCCAGCAGTGCTATTGCTGGGTCATAGGGGAGTTCTATGGATAGTTTTTTGAGGAACCTCCACACTGTTTTCCAGAGCGGCTGCACCAGTTGACATTCCCACCAACAGTGTAGGAGGGTGCCCGTCTCTCCACACCCTCGCCAGCATCTATAATCTCTTGATTTGTTCATTTTAGCCACTCTGTCTGGCATGAGGTGGTATCTCAGTGTGGTTTTGATTTGAATTTCCCTGATGATGAGTGACACTGAGCATCATTTCATGTGCCTGTAGGCCATCTGGATGTCCACCTTGGAGAAGTGTCTGTTTATGTCTTCTGCCCATTTCTTCACTGGGTTATTTGGTTTTTGGGTGTGGAGTTTGGTGAGTTCCTTGTAGATGTTGGATACTAGCCCTTTATCTGATATGCCATTTGCCACTCTCTTTTCCTATTATGTTGGTTGCCTATTAGTTTTCCTAATTGTTTCCTTTGCAGTGCAGAAGCTTTTCATCTTGATGAGGTCCCAAGAGTTCACTTTTGCTCTTGAGTCCCTTGCCTTTGGGGATGTGTCGAGTAGGAAATTGCTGCAGTTGAGGTAAAAGAGGATGGTTCCTGCTTTCTCCTCTAGGGTTTTGATAGTTTCCTGTCTCACATTCAGATCCTTCATCCATTTTGAGTTTATTTTTGGGTATGGTGTAAGAAAGTGGTCTAGTTTTATTAAAAACCCACAGCTAATATCATCCTCAATGGGGAAAAACTGAGAGCTTTCCCCCTGAGATCAGGGACACGACAGGGACGTCCACTCTCACCACTGCTGTTTAACACAGTGCTGGAAGTCCGAGCCTCAGCAACCAGACAACAAAAGGAAATAAAAGGCATCAGAATCAGCAAAGATGAGGTCAAACTGTCACTTTTCACAGATGACATGATCCTCTACATGGAAAACCCCACTGACTCCATGAATTCAGTAAAGTCTCAGGGTACAAAATCAATGTACAGAAATCGGTTGCATTTTTATACACCAATAATGAAGCAACAGAAAGTGAAATGAAGAAACCGGTCCCATTCACAATTGCATGAAAACCCATAAAATACCTAGGAGTAAACCTAACCAAAGGTGTAAAAGATCAGTATGCTGAAAACCATAGAAAACTTATGAAGGAAATTGAAACATTTTTTAAAATTTTGCTTCAATTTCTATATATTTTTTCTTTGGAGAACAGTCTTTAATTGTTAAGTTTTGAGATGCTGTATTCTAAAGTGCTTGATTTCATGAATGTGGCAAGGACACATTGCCTTGACATTTTGACCGTTTCCTAAATTTCCGCAGACAGATGACTGTAAGTTGTATTCCCTGGGGTAAGGAGTGCATTCTGTTATGCTCTTTCTTCTGGTCCTTACCATCTGCCATTAAGCCATCCCCCACAGCGAGCCCTGTTTGGCCCCGGAGGGGAGCAGTCTGCCTCTTTTCTTCTTGTCTGCTGCCCAGCGTTGTCCTCAGGACCAGCGACCCCCAAGTGCTTGGCCGGCTATTTTCATAAGCAGAGATCGGTCCTCCTTGAGGGGACCAATGGGTTCAGCTGCTGGGTGACACTGAAGTCTGCCTCCCCGTCTGCTGGTCGTGCCTCTGGGCTGCCTTTTAGTTTTTCCAAGATTATCAGTAATGAAGTCTTCACCAGTTGTGCACACAAACATTTTAAGTACCAAGTTGTACCAGTTTACACTCCCAGTCGTACCCTCGGAGAGCGCCCTCGCCACCATGCAGTCGCCAGCATGTGATAGCCCTGAAAACTGTGGTCTGTTCACTAGCCGTGTGGACGTTCTACACTTCATCACCTTAGGGGCGCCTGGGCACTCGGTTGGTTAGGCGGCTGACTTGGGCTCAGGTCATGATCTCACAGCTTGTGAGTTCAGGCCCTGTGTGGGGTTCTGTGCTGACGGCTCAGAGCCTGGAGCCTGCTCCGGATTCTGTGTCTCCCTCTCTCTCTCTGCCCCTTTCCCGCTTGTACTCTGTTTCTCTCTCACAAATAAATGAACACTCAAAAATAACTTAAAAAATATTTATAAACCTCATTACCCTTAAATCTAGATAGAAGCGACCACCTTGGTTTTCAGAGCCTCAGAATTCCGAGGGTTGGTGTAACTCATTTAGGAGTATATATTAAGCCATGCTATAAAGTGGATTAACTTTGTGTTCATAATTTTATGAAAAAAAGAGGCCCATACATGTTAAAGTCCAAAAATAAGGTACCAGTAAGTTTGGGGGGGGGGTAGATAAAATTACAAGCAAAACTTGGCTGTTACACAGTGGAATCTGAGAGGCAGAAGTCCAGAGGATTCTGGAGAGGAGGAGGCAGGCAGACTCTTCCGCTGGGGTGAAGGCAGGGCGTAGGAAGACTTCTCCTCTGCTTGTCCGGTTCGGCTCACTGGTTCGGATTCATGCCCACTTGCCGGGACTGAGCGCGGGCGATGCCGACGGAAAGGGGCGGGCTCCAAGGTGAAGGGCGTGGCTGTCCTCCAGGAGGCGCTGCCCGGCTGTGAGCAAAACCTGTATTCACCCTCCGCTCAGGTTGGAAGGGAAGAGATGAAGGACATGTGTGCGACGGGCAGGTCGAAGCAGATCCGATGCCCTGTGGCTGCTGAAAGCGAATTCCTTTCGATGCACACCTCACATTTCGAGCGCAGAGCCTCCTTTCCACGGAGCAGCGGTCCGCGGAGCGGTAGCTAACTCTCCCCCCTCCGTGGCCGTCTGATGAAGGCAGACCTTCCGGGCCCGGGCGGCCTTGCACGTTGGAGGCGGCCCGGTGGGCGTGACCTGACCTCCAGCACCCCCCCCCCCCCCCGGGAGGTCCTGCACGTGGCCGGCATCACCATCCGCTGCTCCGGGGGGCGGGGGAGGGCCCGCACCTGTGCTGCACACGCCCCAGCACTTTCTGGGACATCAGCAGCTCCCACCACCAGAGCCAGGAACGCATCTGGTGCGCAGACCAGGGAAGAAACGCGCGGCCCCGATGGGGGGCAGCTGTTCCCCTGGGTGGTGCCCGCTGAGTCCTGGTGCCTGGCAGGTCCCTGGCCATGTGCTTGGCGACCTGGCACTTGGACAGACAGTGGAAGGACGAGGGGCGGGAAAGAGCCCGAGCCCCGCTGCGGCACGAGCTAGCTGGGGTTTATCATGTAGTCAGTCGATTAGTCAACAGGCGCACGCACATGTGTGCACACACCGGTGCAGACGGTGTGCCCATGCAGCCCGCGGCCCTTCCTCGGCGGGGCAGCGGCGAATCCCTCGGGAGTGACACGCCGTCTCTGTCCTTGTTGCTCATCCTGACTGACTTCTGTGTCGTCTGCTGACCCACACGGGTGCCCACCCCAGGACACAGGTGCTCCGGGCCAGCCTTGGCTCCCAGGTTCTCCCTTGGCCAGCCCTTGAGCGGTTTCCTGGGCAGAGTGACCGGATTTTTCCATTCTAGGAATAACCAAGGAGGCTTGTCCTTCCACAGACACCTGGCGCACAGGACGGGGCATCTCTCTGTAACGGTCATGGGGAAGTGCCCCCGGAGGCGGGGCTCTGTTTCGTAATATAACACGGTGGGATTAGCACACGATTCTGAGGTTCAGTTAACAAATCCACTGCGGACGGTCCCTGATGAGGTCAAGAGAGATGTTCGCGGCAACTGCTAGAGACCAGAGTTGGCAGGACGAGTTCACGGGGATCCTAACCTGTGTTCCGTATTTAGGATTCAGACATCCTTCCCTGCTTTCTCTTTGATATTAAGGTCAGGATGACGAAGGCCTTGTAGCTTCGTTGGCATGCTAGAATCCTCTCTGTGGGGGATGCTGTTTGCAAGCATTTTTTCCTGGTCTGTGGCTTGATTTTTTAAAATCCTCTTAACTTGGTCTTTTGTAGACCAGAAGTTGTTAATTTTGATGAAGTCTAGTTTATCAATTTTTCCCCCAAAATTTTAATGTTTATTTATTTTTGAGAGAGAGAGAGAGCGAGAGAGAGTGAGAGAGAGCGAGCGAGCGAGAGCGCGCACACAAGTCAGGGAGGGGTAGAGAGAGAGGGAGACACAGAATCTGAAGCAGGCTCCAGGCACTAAGCTGTCAGCACAGAGCCTGATATAGGGGATTTGAACCCACAAACCGTGAGATCATGACCTGAGCCAAAGTCGGACGCCTAACCGAAGGAGCCACCCAGGCGCCCCTCAGTTTTTTTTTTCATTTGTGAATCATGGTGTTTGGTCTCATGGCTAAGAACTCTGCCTTGCCCTAGGTCCTGAAGATTTTCTCCTATGCTTTCTTCTAAGAGTTTTCGATATATACACACACACACACACACACACACACTTTGTGTTTAAATTGGTGATTCATTTTGAATTAAGTTTTGTCTAAGGCGTGAGGGTGAGGGTGAGACCTCCTTCTGCCCGTCAGGTTCTAAATGCCCCAGCGCCGTTTGTGGAAAAATCTCTCCTTCTCCCATTGAATTACTTTGCTCCTTTGTCAGGAATCAGCTGGGAACGTCTGTGGGTTCACATCCAGACGCTACACTCTGTCCCGTTGATCTGCATGTCTGTCTTCCCCTCACGTGACACTCTCTGTATGGCTGTAGCTGTGTAATAAGTCTTAAAATCGAGTACAGTGCTCCTTCCTTTTTTATTCTTCTTTATCAAGATGATTTAAGCTATTCTAGTAGCATCTACATTTCCATATTAGTTTTGAATAATCTTATACATACACACAAAACCCTCCTAGAACTTTGAGAGGAAAGATGCTGAGCCCACTCATCAGTTTGAGGGAGGGTTAACATCTTACCTGTCTTGAGTCTTCCAGTCCATGAACACGGTCTGACTTTTTATTATTTGCATCCACTCTGACTTCTTTTATAAGTGTTTTGTGACGTCCTGAGCATGCCTTTTAGATCTGGTCCTACGCAGTTCATATTTTGGGGACGGTTGTAAGTGGTGTTGGGGTTCGCGTTTCATTACCCGCATGTTAGTTGCTAACGCACAGGAAGCAAGCGGTTTTTGCGTCTCGCTCTTAGGCCCTACAGCCTTTCTAAACACGTGTATTGTTTCTAGGAGGTGTGTGTATTCCTTAGGGTTCTGTAAATAGGTGGCGTGGAGTCAGGTGTAAAATTAAGGCCCAGGATTATGTGATACCTTGATATCTGGAGAAAGCGGGAGGGCCTAGAATGGTCTTTCTACAGATTCCCTTCCTCACTTCGCTCCCACAGATAAGGTCCCCCAGACAAGCAACCTTCCTTATCCAGGGAGTCAGGCAGGATTCCTGCTTAAACCTGAAGAGTGGGTTCCAGGTCCTTGCCAGACTTCAGAATTATTCAAACAAGCCAATCACGTCCCCCAGAAGGAGCCAGGAGGTCGCGTCTTGATCCTGCCTGCCTGCCCCTGTCCCTGCTTGTCCATCCTGTCCCCAGGTGACATCCCCCGGTGGCGCTGCATGGCATGAGGGGCTCTCTTCCCCTGGGCTGTGAGTATGTGACTGGTGTCTGGTGTCTGTCTCTGGTCCCGTGCCAGCCGCCAGGTGTCTGGCCGCCCCTCCACCCGGAGGAGGGTCCCTCTCTTGCCAGTGGGTGAATTGGAGACGATTAAACAGATAATCACGTCATCTCTTTCTTATCAATCCGTGTGCTTCACTGAGGTTTGTTTTATGTCCCAGGATGCGGGGTCTCTTGGTGAACTTTCCATTAGAGACGAGAAGACGGTACTTCTGCTGTTGTTGGGTGGAGTGGTCTCTAAATATCAGTTAGGATTGGTTCATGGACAGCATTGTTTACTTCTCTGTCCTGGCTGATTTTCTCGCTAGTTCTGCAGTCAGTGACTGAGAGGAGGGTGTTGAAGTCCCCAACTGTAATTTCTCTGTTTTTCCTTTCAGTTTTACCAGTTTTTGCTTCATGTATTTTGAAGCTCTATTGTTTGGTACTCAGACATTTAAAATTCTTGTGTTTGCTTCGTGGAATGTTCCTCCATGTCCCTGGTCATTTTCTTTGCTCTGGAGTTTATCTGGCATTAATGTAGTCATTCCTTTGTAAAAATTGCTATTAAAAATAATATTGGCATAATGTAACTTTTCCTTTTACTTTAATATTCTTTCATTTTCAACCTATCTTTAAATGCCTTTATATCTGAAGTGAGTTTCTTCTTCTTTTTTTTTTAAGTTTTAACATTTATTCAGTTTTGAGAGACAGTCTTTATCTGGTATATCTGTGTATTTGATGTTTTTCAATCATTTACATTTAATGTATTTATTGATATGTTACAATTATATCTTGTTAGGACTATAGCCTGCTATTATTTTTCTTGTTTCTTCTGTTTCTCTTTTCTTGCCATCCTGTGGGCTACTTGAACAGTTTTTAGAATTTCATGTTGATTTATCTATAGAGATTTTTAATGTCTCTCCATTGCCCCACCCCCACATCATGATTACTTTCTTATCACAGTTATTTTAAGTGAAGTGTAGAAACCTTACCTCCATGTTGGTTATTTTATCCCTTTCCCTTTGTAATATGGCATCTAAAATATGTTCTTTTTGTACATCGAGTGCCACATCAGATGATATAATTTTTGTTTTAACCACTAAACCTTAAGAGAAACTCATAAAGAGAAGGATATTCTATTATCTGTATGCCTATTTTTATCCATTACATGGTTCTGGTTCTTTCTTCGTACATGAAGTTCCAAGCCTCCCGTATCATTTCCCGTCTTTCTGGAGCACTTCTTTTTTCCTTTCTTTATGGGTAGGTCTTCTGGTGACAGATTCACCTGTATCTGAGAGGGTCTCGATTTCCCTTTTATTCCTGAAGGGTATTTTTGCTGGGTATAGAATTCTGGTCTAACTGATCTTTTATTTCAGAACTTGAAACACGTGCTACTTTCTTCTGACTTTTCTGGTTTCAGATGAGCAGTCCACTGTCATTCCTACTGTTTCCCAATAGGGGATTCGTTGTTTCTCCCAAGCTCATTTTTGTATTTTGGTTTGTCTTTAGACTTTAAATGTTTGGTTATGACAAAGGATACAGACTCTTGAGTCTTTGGTTTTATGCTCTTCCCCAAATTGGGAACATTTCAGCCATTATTTCTTCTAATATTTTTTCCAGCCCCACACCATTTCTCTTCTTTTTGTGCTCTGATGACACACATATTATACCTTTTCTTATTGCCCCGTGGGTCTCTGAGGTGAGGTGCTAAGGGCTTTATTTTCAGACTGTTTTCTCTCCGTTGCTCACACTGAGGAGTTTCTCTTGCTCTCTCTGCAAGTCTCTCCTCTGTCATCTCCATGTGCTAAACACTGCGTCCGTGCGTTCTTAAAATATTGAAGTTGTATTTTCAGTTCTGCAATTTCTATTTCTTTCTGATGTCTTGTATTTCTTTTCTGTGATTTTCTATTTTTGTTTTCATTTGTTTCAAGAGGATTCATAATTAGTTACTGAAGAGTTTTTAAGAGGGCTGCTTTAATACCCTTGTCAGGTAATTCAGACATCCGGGTCATCGCAGTCCGCATCTCTTGATGTCTTTTCTCATTCAAGTTGTGATTTTCCTGGTTCTTGGTAGAACTGAGGTTTTTCATTGTATTCTAAATATTTTTGGTATTGTGATATGGGACCCTGGAACCTCCTTAAATCTATTTTCTATTATAGCAGACAATCACCCTGTTTAGCTACAGGTCCTTGTCTGCTTTTGTGGGCCATGATTACAATGACAATTTAATTTTTAGAACCCTTGCAATGGTTTTCTGGTTTGCATCATTTATGGGCAGTGATATCCCATGTTCTAGTTCAGTTCCCAAACCTTTCACACTGTTAGTACTGGTGGGTTAAGGGTTTGCTTACAACTTAAAAAAATTTTTTTTAAGATTTATTCATTTTTGAGAGACAGAGAGAGAAAGAGCATGAGTAGGGGAGGATCAGAGAGAGAGGGAGACACAGAATCGGAAGCAGGCTCCAAGCTCTGAGCTGTCAGCACAGAGCCCGACACGGGGCTTGAACTCACAAACTGTGAGATCATGACCCGAGCCGAAGTCAGATGCTCAACTGCCTGAGCCACCCAGGTGCCCCTGCTTAGGACTTTATATGCAAGTTTAAAACTTCCCTTCCTCTAGCTGCCCCCTTCTAAGCTCTGCCTCCCTCCCCCCCCCGTCATTCTACTTGGGAGTGGGGAGGAGTGTCACCTGGCACTGCCGGGCAGGGGTGGGAGTCCAGGCACCGTTCTGGGCTCCAGAGATACTGTGCAGGAGCGAGGAAGTGTCACCTGGGTCTGCCCGCTACTGTTGGGGTGGCATGGGGTCCAGGATCCTACCTGACTTTGGTGATACCATGCCGTCCGCCAGAGGAAGGTAGCATGTCCAGGCCGTGCAGCGAGGGAGTGCAGGAGTGAAGGTCCGGTCTCTCCATGCGTTCTATTCATTCTTTGCTGGCACCTGGCGGTGGAGGCGGGTGGGGGGGCGTGCTCTTTGGCTGGCAAAGGTGGTTGTTGTCAGAAGGATTTCTGTCCCACCGGGCTGTCTCCTGGTCCTTCGACTAGAGAGAACACATGCTACTGGAGCTTTTATGGAAGGCTGTGGTCTTTGCTTACTGATTTTTCTGTGTGGCAGTTTTCTAACACCGTGTCCACAATATGTGGAGCATATCAGGAACGCCCCAGGGAACCCACTCTACCTTGTTCCTCCAGCCCCGTGGTCCCGCGCCAGCCCGCCCTCTCCTTCCATCCGTTCCGGGTCCTGTTGTAGACGTTTGCTGCATTATTATGTCCAGGGTTTCAGTTGTACCAGCTGGTGAAGTAGGGACCCATGAGTGATACCATTTTGTTTATAATCCAGCATTTTTTTTGTCTTTGAGAAATTCAGTATTTTCACTAGGGTATGACTGAGTTCTGATTTGGATCCGCAGAGTGTCTGGGCAGGGGAACTTGGTTTGTGTCAGTTACCTGGGTTTTGACCCTCTGTCTCGTGGAGGGGGCTGAGCACTGGGGCAGTTTTCTCTGCATTCTCTGTGGCATCGTATGTGGTAGACCCGTGGGTTAGAAACTCAGGGGTTGGAGGGGCGCCTGGATGGCTCAGCTGAGTGTCCGACTCTTGATTTCAGCTCAGGCCATGGTCCAGGGTCAGGGGATCAAGCCTGCCTGAGATTCAATCTCTTTCCCTCTCCCAGCCTGCTCTCTCTCTCTCTCTCTCTCGCTCGCTCGCTCGCTCGCTCTCAAAACAAAGCAACCCCCCCTTGGGGATTGGATAGAGAGAACACCAAGGATCACGGAGCCGCAAACCACCCTAGCAAGTCTCAGGGCAGGTGAGGGTCGACTCAGGACCCACTCCACGTCTCCAGTTCACGTGAAGTCTTGCTCCAGACGAGCTCTGGCCTCGGTGCTGGTGGCAGTGGCCGAGTCACTCCCCCTGGCACCGTCAAGGGCACGTTTCCTTTACTTCCTTTCCGTGCCTCCTCACTGTTTGCTCTGCTGTTCCACTCGTGTCCCCCCTGTTCCCCCCGACATGTGAGGTCTGTCGAAGGCGCCTGCCAGGACGGCTAATCCTCGCTGTTGATCCTAAGCACCGCATGGATCACTATGTGTCGGAAGAAGGAAGCGTTTGAGGTCTAGTTGGAGGACACTGGTGTGGAAGGGTGGAGAGATTCAGTACTTGTTTATTGTACCGGGATGCGTGGTGGTGCTGTGGTCCACATAATACTAACCCGGCTTTCTTCAGGCTTGGCCTGAATCATCCTGTTCTTAAATTTTCCATCAGAGAGCAGATCTCATCAGATGGCTTCCCTACAAATGTTTGCTTTCTTAGAAGTCAGCTATGTTTATTTCTTCAGTTCCAAAAATGTGTTGTTTATAACTCGTAAAGAAATGTGAATGGATTCCGATTTGCTTCCCATCCACTTTTCCCACTGGGTCAGTGCCCGGCCTGTGACTGCCTCCGTCGTGCGGCCTCCAGGCAGGCCCCCAGGGTTGCCTCATTCATCAGAGGTTTAGGAGTTAAAGGAAATTCAGTGGGAAATGCTTGGGCTTAGGCCATGCCTTCAGTTTTAGGTCCTGGCTCGGGGGAACTGGTCATCCCTTTGAGCCAAGATGAAATCGATGGGAAGAATGAAAGTACGGAGACACCTGCGCAGACCTTCTGTTTGTGGTCGTTGAGGTATTGTTGAGTCATTACTCCATCTTTGTACGTGGCTTACGGGTTCCTCCAAAGAGCTGGCTGATTGTGTGTCAAGCTGAACTCCTGTTGTGCGCACTTTCCTCTGCCCGTTCTCTCCTGCTCCATCCTTCCTCCACGCACCCATCTGTTCTTAATTCTGGCGATCTTTCAAGATTCAAGATCATCACAGAGTCCTTCCCAACCCTCTCGCTGCCGGGGATCTCCCCCTTACTGTGTCCTACCTTGTAACTGAATTCTTTCTATACATGTCTTTCCTTCCCATTGGACTTCACATTTGACCTTTCTCGCTCCTTCCTTGGGGTCTATATCTGCTTGCCCTTGGGGCCTGCAGGCTAGCACAGATCCTTGGGCATTGGGAGGACTCACTTGACGACACGCTCTCCGCTTTGGAAGAAGTTCATGTTGAGTTGAGGAGAGAGAAGTAGATGACATGAGAAGCATAGAGTGGGTCCTGACGTAGCCTTCCTCCTTCCCACTGTCCACTCCAGCGATGCCCCTGGGCCCTCTGGAGTGTCCCTTCTTCCTCCCGGAGCCTTTTCCATGTTTGCCCCATACTTTCAAAGCTTGAGCCTCCCAGGTGCCGGTGGGGCTCAGTCATTTAAGTGTCCGACTCAGGCCATGATCTCGTGGTTTGTGAGTTCAAGCCCCACGATGGGCTTTGCATTCATACTGTGGAGCCTGTTTCGGATTCTCTCTCTCTCTGGCCTTCCCCTGCTTGCTCTTTCTCTCTCTCAAATAAACTTAAAAAACAAACAAACAAACAAACTTGAGCCAATCATAGGGGGCAGCCTTGGCCGAGAGACATCCAAAGGCCTGGCTTAGTCTTTGGTGGCCTGAGACCAGTTTATTCTAACCCCTTTTCTTTGTATTTTCTCACTCTTCTGTTTGGAAAAACATTTAGAGTTTAGTACTTTATGTCGCTGGCTGCACGCTCCGTGCTGGTGTTCTGACCTCAGGGCTTCCTGGTAGATTGGGACTTCAAAGTGAAGATGACCTCTTTATGACTTATCAAGACCAGCATTGATTTATCTTCTGAGAATCCTGGCTTATTTCTTGTAAGTGTTCTATTTTCTTTTGAGGCTTATGCTTAGTTTGCTAAAATCTTTCTATTATTTAATAATTAAGAATTAGAAAGGATTAAAGAATAATAGCGCATACTCATGTACCGCCTTCTAGCTTTGGGAAGAAAACATTGTCAGTACAAAGAACTAGGTGTTTTCCTCTTTTCCTTTCCCTTTTGTCCCCACAGGTAATGACTCTTTTGAATTAAAAACATTTTTTTAAAATATTTATTTTTGAGAGAGAGACAGAGACAGAGCACAAGTCGGGGAGGAGCTGAGAGAGAGGGAGACACAGAATCTGCAGCAGGCTCTGGGCTCCGAGCCGTCAGCACAGAACTGAACGTGGGGCTTGAATCCACGAACCATGAGATCATGACTTGAGCCAAAATTGGGGGCTCAACCGAGGCACCCAGGCACCCTGACTCTTAAATTTTGAGTTTAAAGTCCCCTTCCTTTTCTTTATACTTTCCCTGCATTAATAAAGGATGTGGTGTTGTTTTGTACTGTTTGAACTTAGTATAAACAGAATGAGACCTTACGTATCCTGTAGCTTGCTTTTCTTGCTCTGTAGTCTATTGGGGAGATTGACCGAGGTTGTGAAATGTCGCTTTAATTCCTTTCGTTTTGTTGCTGTGTGGTATTCCACTGTATGCAGACATCAAAGCTTATTTATTCTTTCTCCTGTTGGACATGTAATTAAGGTTGTTTCCAATTTTGATTTTAGGAACAGTTCTGTACATCTTCTTTTTGGAGACTAGTTTCTCTAACATCTTTGCCTAGGAGTGAGATTTCTGCGTGAAATGATACACTCATCTTCAACGTTACCAGCTCTGGCTGAATTATATTCTCCAAAGTCATAGCACCTGTTTACGGTCTGACCAAAAATCCAGGAATACTCATACCACATTTGCACTTCATATGGTCAGGCTTTTTCATTTTTGTCAGTTTCTTGAGTGTTAAATGGTACCTTTTTGATGTTGTAATTTATATATTTTTTTCTTGATTACTAGGAAAATACTCACCTTTTCATATTAACTGGCATTTGGGTTTCCTCTTGAGAAGTGCTGATTCATGCTTTTTGCTTGTGGATTTTCCTGGTTTGTGGTCTCAGTATTTGTAGATCTTTTCTATGTGTTCTAGGCACTAATCCTTTGTCACTTAGATGCCTTTTCTTGGTCAGTGGCCTATAGTTTTACCTTCGATGGTGAACAAAGATACCTGTTTGAATTTTTTTTCTTGCTTTATATTTTTATTTATTTTTATTTATTTATTTTTAATAGTTTATTGTCAAACTGGTTTCCATATAACACCCAGTGCTTCTCCCCACAAGTGCCCCCCACCATGACCATCACCCCCTCCCCCTCCCCCTTCAGTCCACGGTTCGTTTTCAGTATTCAGTAGTCTCCCATGCCTGTTTGAATTTTAATGTCGGTTCTCCCAAGCACATTCTTAGAGACGAGGGAGTTTGGTCTCTTTTGCTCAGTGCTGTATGCCAGGTGCCTAGAGCAGTGTGTGGTGGGTGGCTGATGTTTGGAAATATTAATTGAACAAAGGAGTGTGGATAAGTGTTTATTGCTGTGATTTATAGTTCGCCTTTTTCTGTGTCGTTTTAGAGAAGTCCCCTCTTGCCTTGATGCCACAGATACAGATTTTCCTCTCAGTGGTTAGCCCGTTAGTTTTTTTGCTCAAGGAAAAATTATTTTATATCCTGTCCGGCTCTGTGAGGAGGAAATGAATGAGTCTTCCAGAAGTTTCTGCGACTTACTAACCGTGATGGTAGGCAGCTCTCTTTGCCTCGAGAACCTCCGTGTTGACCTCTTATTTGAGAAGGGGGGACAGTGTGACCCTGCCTGGCAGGGTAGATGTGAGATTAGCTCAGATCGACCGTGCCAGGCACCCGATTCCTGCCTTCACCGAGGACAGCACAGCGACAGCAAGGCCCCCGAAGAGAAGACCGTCCGGGCGGGTGACCTCCCTGTGGACGTGTCGAAACCCCACGATGGGCCTTCCTGACAGCTGGCCCCTCACCCCCTCCTCCTGCTCCGGCCCCATCTCCTCAGCCTGGATTCTCGTCCTAAGCCAAGTAGCAGGCGACTCTTTTTTTTACAACCGGTCACAAACCCCTGAGTAGACGCAGGCGGGCCTTGGAGCCGAGACACCTGCTTCCCTCTACGACACTTAAAGACACTTTTCATCAGAACAGAGCTGTTGTTTTTTTTTTAATTTTTAAAAATATTTATTCATTTTTTCGGGAGACACAGAGAGAGACATGGGAATGGGGCAGAGAGAGAGGGAGACACAGGATCCGAAGCAGCTCCAGGCTCTGAGCTGTCAGCACAGAGCCCGACGGGGGGGGGGGGGGGGTTCGATCCCATGAATCATGGGATCATGACCTGAGCCGAAGTCTGACACTTAACCAACTGAGCCACCCAGGCGCCCCCTAGTGCACATTTTTGAGTTAAGATTGCAGTATGTTCTTTATTTGAATTTAAACAATTGAAGGTCCAGTTTACTATGAGGTTTTTCAAACACGACCCTTGCCACCAGTGGGTTATATTTTAAAAAGTCTTTGCCAATCGGATAAGTGTTTGGAACTTATTTTTTACTGCTAATAATATTCATAAGCTTAGTAGCTGTGTTCATTTCTTCTTCTATGTGTTTCCTATTCATGTTTTTGCCCATTTTTCTATTAAGCTGTTCCTCATCTTACTGATTTTTAAAAGCTATTTTTATACCCTGACGTTAATAACGTTTTGCCTGTTACTTATGTTTGAAATATTTTAATGTTTTATTATTCACTGAAAATTTTTTCTCTGAAAGGAATTCTTTTAAAGTTCTGATTTAAATTCCAGTCGGTTAACATACAGTGTGATCGTAATTTCAGGCGTACAATATAGTGACTCAGCACTTCTGTGCGTCACCCTCCGCTCATCAGGACTAGTGCCCTGCCCCTCCCCACCCCCTCCCCTCCGGGACCAGCGTGTGTACCCTGCAGTGAAGGGTCTGTTTCCTGGTTTACGTCCCTCTTCTCTTCCCCTTCGGCGTGTTTTTGTTTCTTAAATCACACACGCGAGTAAAGTCAGTGGTATTTTTCTTTCTCTGGTTGGATCACTTCGCTCTGTGATGTACTCTCTGGCTACAACGGTCCATTACCAATGGCGAGATTTCGGGCTTTTTTTGTGGCTGCGCAGTGTCCACGGTGGGTGTGGGAGAGGCTCCCCTTCCTGGCGTCCTCCCCCCACCCCTGCTGTTTCCCCTGCTGTTCCCCGGCCCTGGCTTGCGCTTCCCTGATGATGGAGGTCGCACACCTTTTCTTGGGTCTGTCGGCCGTCTGTCTGTCTTCTTTGGAAAAACGTCTGTTCATGTCTTTTGCCCATTGATTGATTTTGTTGGTATCCACTTTTAGATTTTATTT
Source organism: Mungos mungo (assembly GCA_004023785.1). Lineage (NCBI taxonomy): Eukaryota > Metazoa > Chordata > Mammalia > Carnivora > Herpestidae > Mungos > Mungos mungo. The sequence continues at coordinate 35,059 of PISW01004650.1, forward strand.
AATTTTTCAATTTTGATAGTGATCGATACATATTTTTATGATTTATGCCTTTGGTGTTGTATTTCTAAGGATTTCCCCCCACACCAAGATTTTATATGCCTTAACTATGTCTCATTCTGTCCAGGTGCGATATCAGAATCATTGAAGGTCATGCAATCCCACGGTGATGGCAGATCGAATGGGTTCATGCGACCCACATCCCCCCCCCCCAGCCCCCCGAGGGCCGTTTCAAGCCCACGGCCCCTCTGGCAAAGGGTTCCTTCTGGGGCTGGTGGGCAGGCTGGTCTGGAGAGCGGGTCGGGCTCTGGCAGCTCCTAATGCAGACCCTGCGGCAGGCTCAGGGCTCTCCCCGTGGGGAGGGAACGGGGCTCAGGGCGGAGGGGGGTTCCCCCGGCGCCCTAGGAGACCGCCCAGCGAGGGCTGGTCCCCTGGGCGCCGTCAGGGCCATCGGTGGCCGCGCGTCCCCCGGGCCGTGGCTGGGAGGGCGGCCCCTCGGAGCGGACTCGGGCAGCATCGTGTGTGCGAGAGCGCACGGGCCGCACGTTTGTTCCAAAATAATTCAGAGTGCTCCAGAGAGGCCGCTGCAGCCCCTAATGGCTTTCCTCAACTGGAAGTAACTGAGGCTTTCAAAGCAGAAATGCAGCGGGTGAGCTGAAGGAAATGCCGTCTAGCACAGCGGAAAACCACCAAGTGTCAGCCGCAGGGAAACGCCGAGAGCCTTGGAGAGCAGACCCGGACTGGCGCACCTGGTGTCCACACGGCGGCCGCGCAGACGGGAGAGGGAGATGGAGACAAGGCCGTGTGAGGGGACTCCGAGGGGACAGCTTCCGCGGACAAGGAGCAGGCTGGAGTCCGTGCATTAAAAACGTGGTGAGGGGCGCCTGGGCGGCTCAGTTGGTTGAGGGTCTGACCAGCTCAGGTCATGATCTCACGGTTCGTGGGTTTGAGCCCCGTGTCGGGCTCTGTGCTGACAGCTCAGAGCCTGGAGCCTGCTTCCGATTCTGTGTCTCCCTCTCTCTGCCCCTCCCCTGCTCATGCTCTGTCTCTCAAAAATAAACATTTAAAAAATGTGTTTTGGGGACTGTGTGATGATAACACTCATGGTATCCTACAATTTAAAGAGCACGGCCATTTGCTTTATTTTACTAAACAGTCCCAGCAGTTGGGGGAGGCATCAGGTTTTTACCTCCAGGAGCACAGATAGGCCGCACCAGCTCTCTCTGCAGCGACGGCGGCGGCGGGAGAGGGCGGACAAGCGTCTGCGGCATCAGCTCTTTCATCCCGAAGTTGGCCTGTGCTTTCTGTGAACACTGGGCTTCGTGAGGCGGCAGCTCAGTCACTTAGGGACCCTCTGAGTCACTAACGGGCCACCGTGCTGTTCTCTCCCGGGCCTCCTTTTGCTTTAAGAAAAATGCAGTGACTCTTGCCATGAAAGATGCCAGAGCTTTCCTTTGGCTGCTGAGGATATTTTGTTTTATATATATACTTTTTTGCCCAAGAGACTTTTTCTAAATTCACACTAATGATACTCCTTTGACAACATAAAAAATGCAGTAACAGTAAGAAACAACATCGCTGCAGCGTCCTCTCCTTGCCTGGTTTCCTATGTTGGAGCTCACCGAGGCCGGTCCCCTGCTGAATGACGTGGCGAGGAAGCCCCGGGGACGGGAAGGGCGGGCGACAGCCACAGGGTCTCCACGGACGTGGGCGGAGCCTGGAGCCCAGCTCCCAGCGGCAAATCCGGCTCCCTTTCTCAACTTGACCGTCTGTCACCAAGTGTGACAGGTGTTCAGTGTCTCCAAGGGTGGCTAGTGTACGAGGGAGACGCTGCACGTATCCGGTGCCACCAGGAGGACTAATCCCGTGTTTATTCAGGACTCAAAGCTACGTGACGTTTTCCTGTCAGGCAGATGGGGAGTGGTATGGTGATGTTTTAAGCCCTCAAAAAAACGACTTCTCATCCCATGGATCGTTGAGAAGTCAAAATTGTGCCTTAAAGGACAGCGGCTTAAATACATAAACCTGGATCACCACCCACATCTCACTTGGATCAAAGACTACAGTTTGTGTCTCTGTCTCTTTCTTTTATAACGAAAGGTGATGTGTTTGCAACGCTTTCCGCTGCTGACTTAGGATTCCAGTATGGCTTTGTGACCACTGGGTTGACGTTAGGTGGCATCTTCACTTCGAGCAGTCCTTGGCATTTTATGTGACAGTTTGTGGAAATTAGGGCGATGCCATCTTGTACACACGGAGCAGAGACACCCCGCCTGGAAATCGGTATCTTCCTACGTCTTGCTTGTTTAAGAATTCCGAGAGGCGGGAGGATCCCAGCAGTGAACTTGGCCGCCCTGCTGACGTGTTAGTGCTGAAGGCTTCCTGTCTTCCTGGGCTGAGACAAACAAACCGGCTTATGATGAATATAAATGTTTTTCCGAGTATGTGCAAACAGCACATTTCTGTCTTCTTCTTCTCTTGGAAGCCTGCTCTTTGGAAGGGTGCATGATTTCAGCCACACAGACGAGCTGTTTCCTGAAAGAAATAAAGCTGTAGGGGCGAGAAAGATCTTGAATAAACACGAATATGTCCCTGGACTGGGTCAGGTTGCGTGGCGTCTCATTGCCAAATCGGGAAGAAGTGGTGATTCTATTCTACTCTTTTCTCTTCCTTTCTTTCTCACTCCCCCTCTCTCTTTCTTTCTTTCCTTCCCTCCTTCTTTCCCTCCCTCCCTCCTTCCTTCTTTCTTTTCTCTTCCTTTCCTTTCTCTTTTCTTTCTTTTTCTCTGGCTACTGAGTTAATGCAAATCCCTGCATGCGGGATACACACAGATTGCCGACACTCAGTCGTGGGCTCTGAGAGACACCGTGTCTGCTACGTGTTCGCTTGTCCTCTCGTGGTGTTTTCTGCGCACTTTCACTCTGTGCTGCGGGTCGGGCCGTGGCTCCCTGGGGGCAGGAGCCGGTGGGCAACCAGGGAGGAGGGTGGGGGTCCGGCTGGCTGCATCGGAGGCCTGTGAAGGCAGAGTGGCACGTGGGGCCAGGGCATCCTGGGTCCCAGTGCTGCGGGAGGCAGGCCTGAGGAGCCCCGAGCCCTGCAGCTCCCGGCCGGGGTCCTGGGGAGTGCCGGCGTTTTGAAAGCTCCGGGGAAGGCGGCTTCTCCTTGTCAGCTCTGAGAATCAGAAACAGAACTCAACCAGCAAAGTCTCCAGGGCACCTGGGGCCACCTCGGCCCCCGCCGGCCACTCTGGTTGAAGCTGCAGCTCGTGCCCCTGCCTGGACCGCCCTGTCGGCAGCAGCCCGTCCGTCCTCGGTGCCAGACAGACACGCGTGGACGCACTTCCGACTAGATGCTCTGAGCCCAAGAGTCGCTTGGACACGCTGGCCTTGGGGAGGCCCCCTCTCCTCCACTTTGGTAAAATAAAATGTTTGCACTTTATTTAAAAAGCAAAAATGCCTCTTCTCTGCCAGAGAGACAGTCATCCGTGTCAGTGGCGAAGAGGCTGTGGGGAAGTGCAGGCTCCACTTTCAGATCAAAGTGCAGCTCCCGGGGCCGCTCGGCCTGAAAGTGCGCCCCGCACGCCGAGGCCCCGGCTCGGAGCGGGAGGGTCCCAGCGGTGGCCCCCACGCTGCTCCGCCGCAGGTGTCCCCAACGGCACCCGCACCCCACCGTGGCTGCTCACGGTCCTCAGATCCCGGGGGTCGCCTCCTCTGCCGACTTCCGGGGTGAGCGGACCAGGGGGTGGGGTGGTGGGAGAGGCCCGGCCCGGGTCAGCGAGGTCACAGTCTAGTCAGGTGTGAGACGACCATCCATCTAGGGTTTTCTTTTCCTTTAGAAATTATTTTAATGTTTTCATTTATATTTGAGATAGAGAGCTGAGGCAGGCTCCAGGCTCCGTGCTGGCAGCACAGAGCCCGATAGGGGGCTCGAACCCATAAACAGTGAGATCATGACCTGAGCTAAAATCAAGAGTCACTCGGTCAACTGACTGAGCCACCCAGGTGCCCCATAATGTCCCTGATCCTTTTTTATTTGATTATCAAAAAGAAATTTCAAGTGTTTTATTTATTTTTGAGAGAGAGAGAAGAGAGCATGAACAGGGGAGGGGCAGAGAGAGAGGGAGACACAGAATCCGAAGCACCTCCAGGCTCTGAGCTGTCAGCACAGAGCCTGATACGGGGCTTGAACTCACGGACGGTGAGATCATGACCTGAGCCGAAGTCAGACGCTCAACGGACTGAGCCCCCAGGTGCCCCTCGTGTTTTTCCTTATCTGTAGAGCCCTGTTTGGGGGACACAGTGTCCAGTGTTTCCCCCTGAGGTGTTTTAGGGTAGAGTTATTTCCACGTGACATGTGCGAATCAAGGCTGATTCCAGTGGGTCTGCTTACTTCAAGGTCTTGAAAAATGAACTCTTAAGTAACACTGTTGTGGGGTGGGCTCCAGGGAAGGAGGGTCTGGGTCGTGCTTACTGGCGAGGCTTCCGGTCCTCTCCCCGCTCAGGGTCGCCGTGGCGCTCTGAAACAGCCCCTTGTGCGGAGCCAGTGTGTGTCCACTGGGGCATTTTGGTCTTTCTCTGGCGGAGAGAACATTCCGGCATCAGTCATGCAGGGCCCTGTGGGGGCCGAGGGGGCGATCTGCGTGGTTTTGTCCGGGAAAGAAGGCTAATTGTCAAATGTCTTCCGTGCACAAAGCCCAATGCTGAGCACTGAGGACGGGTCAACGATGTGGGCGGGTCGTCCTTTGTCGGGTTTCCTCCTTAGGGAACGGAAGACGGAGTCTTTTGCCGGTGCTGATTAATGATGTGTTCATCTTTGTGTGTGTGTGTGTGTGTGTGTGTGTGTGTCTGTGTGTGTCTGTGTGGGAGGGAAAGGGAGCGAGGGAGAGAGAAAATTAGAGAGTATGTGTTTAGTGGTAGGCAGACTCGTGCTGTGAAGGATGCTCATCAGATCCAAAATCCAGTGTGCTCAGGAGACTCTCAACGTGGTAGATGCAGCGAAAGACCCTCTGTGTTCAGCAGCTCCTTCTGAGTATGCCGCCCACAGCACCCCCGCCTCACAGCCCCAGAAGGGGTCCGGGAGGGCCTGCCGTTCAGATTTCTTTGGAAAGCGTGACCCAGAGTGACGCTGAAGTTTGGAACTACACTCAGAGAGTTATCTGAATGTCCAGTCTTTCAACCCAGCAGGATCAAGGGAACGTGTTAATTAGTTGATGGTGAATAGAGAAGACAAATCTTTTTCTTTTTTTAATTAAATTTTATTTGTTTATTTTGAGAAAGCATGTGCATGAGCAGGAGAGGGGCAGAGAAAGAGAGAGAGAGAGAGAATCCTAAGCCAACTTCACGCTGTCAGCACAGAGCCTGACACAGGGCTCGAACTCAAGAACCATGAGGTCATGACCTGAGCTGAAATCGAGTCCGAGGCTTAACTGACTGAGCCACCCAGGCGCCCCAAGAAGACTGATCTTACGTCCCTAGCATCAATTTGTGAAAACTCACAAAAATGCAAAAATGGACTTTCTTTCGGTCCACGCTTCCAATCCTGCCAAAGTAAATGGGTCTCCTATTGAATCAGGAAGCGTTGGGACACCTGAGGCTTTGAAATGTCTTGGAATAATAAAATCCTACTTGAGGACACAAAATGGAAGCCATTTTTCTCTTTTTTTTCAGGTTCAAGAAACAATATGCGCGTCGTGCTTTTCGGAACAAAACTAGTCCGTATGCAGAGTTTAAATAGTATTGGTTAACCTGATTTCCCCCCTCGTGGGCTCTGGAAGGTGCAAACTGTAAGGTCCTGTGCCATCCAGGCCGGGAGGACCAGCCCCCAGGAGCCTCCGGAGAGCAGGGTCCCTGCAGACTGTCCCCAGGGCCCGGGGTTCTGGCTGCCGCAGCTGCGGGGCGCGCTTCTGGAGTCATCGAATGTTCCCGCTGAAAGGGGTGGTCCCAACCTCCCATTCCAGCAGTGACGCACAGCCGCAGAGCGTGGTTGCCGTGGGTGGAGATTGGCTTCCTGGGCGCTGATGCTGCAGACGGGACTCGACAGGTTTCTGCGAAGCGCTGGTGTCAGGACAGGAGGCGCCGTCCTGCGTTCGCGGCCAGGCTTCGCTCCCGAGGGGTTAGCGAGGGTCCCCGCCTCTAAGATCCGGCGGGGTCGCCGCTCTCCGTGGAGCGTCTTACTTCCTGGGCTTTGGGTCGCTGCAGATGGGAAGCACCTGGCAAGGGGTTTCTTGAGTCCCCGAGGGGCCCGCGTGGAGTCAGCTGCGGGGAAGGGACTGCGGTTAGGGAGAGTCCCTGCCAGCCCGGAGGCAGGCTCTTCTTGGGAGCTCGGTAAGGGGCCCGGGTGACTGCCCCGCTCCCGCTCCGTGTTCGTGACACCGCAGGATGAGACACGCCGTGTGCTCGGATTCGGGCTGGCCCAAAGCAATGCGACGGCGATGCGGATATTGGTCAGTGGAGTTGGTGCGCGAGGCCTCGACAGGCTGGAGGACCGGGCTGAGAATGTGGACGGCGGGGAACCCTGCGATCTGGCTGTGAGAGTGCGGAGGCGAGGCTTCGCGGAGGCGTGGCTTCGCGGAGGCGTGGCTTCACGGTGGGCTCAGAGGCTCGGTGGTCTTCACTGACCGCAAGTCTGTAGACGCAGCTGCGTGGTGTTGGGCTGTGCTCACCCCTGGAGGGACAGGCACGCTCCCCGTCACACGCGGGCTCAGAACAAGCCGCGAGAAGTGCTTACACCGGAGTCACTGTACTTTTCTAACTCGTGACTGTGGAGTTTTGAGGCCCGCGGGGCGCCATTCTGTGCTCTAGGACGTCCTCTGGGGCCTGGTTCTCTGTCCTTCTACATCAGCCAGGCCTCTTGCTCAGCCCTAATAGGCATTCCCTGGCCTCACGGGGTACAGATCGGGGCCGGGGACGCGGAAATCTGGCCCTCGGCTCGCCGTCACATGTTCACTCCCTCCTGCCAGTCAGAGCCTTCAGTTGGAGGGGGACACGGGGACACAGCTGCGTCCCCAGGTCTCGGATTCACAGTCCCTGGAGGGGCCATTCGCATTCCTCCTGACCCCGTCCCTGGTGACGCGGCAGCTGTGGACAGTGGCTGGGAGGATGATGCATTCTGGCAGCTTCTCTCGGGCCCTGGAACTGGGCCCTGGGAAGATTCACGCTTCCTGGCCTGGCCTCCCTCCCCCTGCCTTCCCTGCCTCTCGCTACTTAAGGGCCTGGCCTCTGGGTCACCTTGTCCCACGCACTGCCACCTCCCTGACATTTCGGAAATCCGCTCCCTTCTGCATGAGGATGTTCGCACGTGTGCTTTGCCGCCTGGTGTCTGCATGGCCCCTGCTCTCTGCGGCCACCAGTGAACTCGGCCGCTTCTCCCAAAGGAAGGCCCAGTTTCCCAAGACTGTTTTCCATGTAGGGAGGCAGGACGGAGGGGAACTTGCCCTCAGCAGCTGGGAGGTCGCGTGCCCCCTGCTTGGACTGCCTGCCCTCCCGTGTCTGGGTTTCTTCTGGTGTGAAAAGAGGCCACTGGCCCCCACCTCGAAGGTGCAGGCGAGGTGACCGACACGAGGAGACCAGTTGGGATCAGAGCGTCTCTCCAGTTCTGCACAGTCTGTCTTCCTGGCACTCAGATGCTCACTGTGCGCAGACTCTGGAACCCAGCTCAGCGTGCGTGTGTTTGCAGGGAGAGGCAGGGGGCGGCGGCATGAGGGTGCCCAGAGGGCGGTGCTGGTGGCCAGGGCACCTCATACCTCCACTGGGGAGCAGTGGACCCCTTCTCACCAGAGTGGGGTCTACGCACTTGCTAGATTCTGACAGATCCCTGTTGCCTTGGGAGGGAGGGAGCTCCCCGTCATGAAAGGTATTCACGTAGAGGCTGCAGGGCATCTGACAGGACTGAGGTAGACAGGCTGGATGAGATCGCTGAACACGTCTTTTTGCTGCTGGGCTTTCCTGACCCTGGGATGCCCCAGTGCAGCTCCTCAGGTGTCCGCCAGCCATGGTGCTGAAACCCTCGTGTGAATGAAATTTCTTAAGAAAATCTTGAAATGTTTGTGAACCATCTAGGGCTATAAAAAACAGGGTTATCTGTTCTATATGCCTTCACAAAGGTATCACATACTGATTTCTCTTTATTTTTTAAGGTTATCTATTTATTTTGAGAGAGAGTGCGAGTGAGCGAGCTTGTGAGCGCACACACAGGATGGGCAGAGAGAGAGAGAGCGAGAGAGAGAGAGAGAGAGAGGGAGGATCTCTGTCAGCACAGAGCCCAGTACAGGGCTTGGACTCATGAACTGTGAGTTCATAACCTGAGCTGACACCAAGAGTCAGATGCTTGACCCACTGAGCCCCCCTGACGCCCCCTAATTTACTTTTTTAATTTTTTTTTACATTTATTTGTTTTTGAGAGACAGAGCATGAATGGAGGAGGGGCAGAGTGAGAAGGAGACACAGAATCCGAGGCAGGCTCCAGGCTCTGAGATGTCAGCACAGAGGCTGACACGGGGCTTGAGCCCACGAACGTGAGATCCTGACCTGAGCTGAAGTCGGACACTTAACTGACTGAGCCACCCAGGCGTCCCTGATTACTTGTTTTAAAGTGTGATGTTCAAATGGATGTTCTGCTTTAACCAGAGTTTCTGCTGCACTTTGAGAATGTGACCGTTGGGGGAGCAGGGGTATCTGAGGGGTGATTCTATTACTCAGTCTCTCTGTTTGCAGAGTGTTTTCCTCAGAGTAACACCTGTGGCCTCTTTCCTGCACCCCTCCTCCCGCCCAAGCAGGGGAGTGGGGTCCACTGTGGGAGACATAGTCCTTGATCGGTGTTCTTGGGTCAGGTGGGGCTACACACTGGGACTCTGTCTCCTGTCTCTCTTCCTCCTTTTCAGCCAGCCGCCGCAGTGACCCTGGGGAGCACTGTGCACCCTCAGCACCTCCTTGCTTGGGCTCCGGCAGGCTGGAGGTGACGATAGGTGATGGTACCAAGTCCACTGGATCATTGTCCCCAACCCGTAGTGTCTAATAGATGACGTCCTCCTCCTGGCTCCCCTCAACCCTGAGAGCGGGGGCTTTCGGCTCATGCTTCAGATGCCGGGTTATGAGCTTTTCTGCAACCAAATGGAATCATCCTGCAGGAGCCATGTTTATTTCCTCTTGGATTTTTATATAAGCATACAACGCATTAGGAGAAAAAAGTCTCAAAGGAAATAAGCCAAAACAATTAAACGTGGTTATTATAGACTGAAGGGATTACGGGTGATTTTTATTTTCTTTTGTGTTCCTGCGCATCTTTGAAGGTTTCTACCATGAATGTGCATCTCTCTTTAGTGTGGAAACAAACTTCCCACTCCTTCACCAAACAAAAACAGGAAGGAAGAAAGGAAAGAAGGAAGAAAAAGAAAGACCATCAGTCCTAGAAACAATGGATTTGTAACAACACCACTTAATAATCAAGCTAACGGTGGGGTGCCTGGGTGGCTCAGTCGGTTAAGCTCAGACTTCAGCTCAGGTCATGATCTCATGCTCTGTGAGTTCGAGCCCCGCATCCGGCTCTGTGTTGGCAGCTCAGAGCCTGCCTCGGATTCTGTGTCTCCCTCTCTGTGCCCCTCCCATGCTCACACCTCTGTCTCCTTCTCTCAAAAGTAAATAAACATTAAGCATTTAAAAAACAATAATCAAGCTAACTGCACTGTAGCTGAATCACTGGAAGGTTGTGGGGGGCAGGTGTTGGGGGTCAATCCTCCGGGTGGTCCTGCGTGATACCCTGGCCTGACCCGCCTCCGCACGGACACCTGGTGCCTCTCACTTCCCTTTGCTCGGTAGCCTTCAGTGGGTGCCGTCACCCTTTTCAGGGGGTACTCACCGGAGCCTCGTTTGTAACCGCGTGACTTTGCCTTTCAGACCGCCGCCGCCGAGAAGTCCCCTGGAGCCTATTTCCTCCCCGAGTTCGCGCTCTCCCCGCAGGGAAGCTTTCTCGAGGACACGACGGGGGAGCAGTTCCTCACCTACCGCTATGACGACCAGGTAAGGGCTCAGCAGAGAGCCGACCTTCGCTTCGCCGTTTGCCGACGGGCAGGCAATGGTTCTCAGAAATAACTTCAAAATAACCATATTTCCCCCTTGGCACAGCGAACACAATACGCCTTTGACTCTCTGGAAGGTTCCCCAGACCGCTGGGCTGCCGGTGCTTGGATACAGTTTCCCCCACAACGTGGGCGCCTTGCTCTGGGCGGGGGGGGGAGGCGGGTCGGCCTGCGTCACGTGTTCTTATTTGCATCAGAAAGTTTTACCGAAATCAGCAGGTGATTTTACTCATCACCAAGGTTATTGTTCAGTCCTGAAGTTGTCCAAGAGCACTGTCTTCTGATTAGGCGTTTCTTTTCTTCCTTTTAGCAGTGCTGACATTGGTTTCTTTTTTCTTTCCAAGCCCATGTTCCAGAAGGGAACAGGGTGGGTGTGGCTGTGTGTGTGTTTCCAGGACTTCCTGGCGGCTCGCTGAGGACAGGGCTGTGCGTGGCCACGGCGTGTGACGTGGCACCGGGCACTGTGGCTCTGTCCATGCAACTCCCATCATCGCCTTAGCGGCGTTAACGGTCGTCCGCATCTTTGGGGTCACTCACAGCCCGTCTGTGCAGAGCGGGTCAACTCTGCTGGGTGCAGAGGGGTCTAGCCAGTAGGGCCCGAGTTCACTGAGCAGGAGTGGGGGTTTATGGTGGAGGAGGATTTGGGAGGATCTGGAAGATCTAGGCACCCACAGGGCAGCTGCAGATGGGGAACCGGGCCAGACGGTCTTCTGAGGGCACACGCTGGTGGAAGAAGACGGGCCCACGACCCACATGTCCTCTTCTGTGTGGTCAAAGCCAGCAAGTCCGGGCTGAGCTGTGGCCGGCCAGCGCGCAGGCAGAAGGGGTTTCCCCGGAGCAGCGGCGAGGGCGGGTGTGAGAGGTGACAGCAGGGGCAGGCCCCTCTGGTCCTCAGTGCCACTGCTGAGGGGCCTGCGTGCGGGGCATTCGGCTCTGGAGCTGGGCTTGGGTGAGGAGCCGGCTGTGAACACGGGGACCCAGCTGTGGGCGGAGCCACCCAGGTGCTCAGGGGCGGGGGGGGGGGATAGGACCAATTATTCTCTTAAGTTTATTTATTTTGAGAGAGAGAGAGAGAGAGAGAGAGGGAGAAAGCAAGGGAGGGGCAGAGAAAGAATCCAAAGTAGGCTTCGCCCTGTCAGTGCAGAGCCCGATGAGGGTCTCGAACCCACAAACCATGAGATCATGATCTGACCTGAAATCAAGAGCTGGGTGTTGAACTGACTGAGCCACCCAGGCACCCGGAGACCAATTTTTAATCAAAGATTTCAAATGCAATTGGGATTTTCAAGTATTTTGAAAAGTGAGTGTGTGCATAGTTACTGTGGGGCCCAGGGCCGGGCAGGGGTGACCCCATGTGCACCTAACGGAGCCCAGTTAGCACTTGGACGGGTGTTGGGCCTGGTCACTAACAGGGCCTAAGCCATCATGAGGTTACTGTCCTCCCTTCTCCCCGGTGGGTTTTTACAGGACCTGTAATTGATGGCTCCTTTTAATAGAGAAATCAATGATCCAACGGGTTTTCATAGGAGAACTTCAGGGAACTGACTGAGAAGGCATCACATGGTAAAAGAGGCGTCTGGAAAGTCATGAGCTACGTACTTTTTAATTAGAGAGGGGTTCGTGCCTGCTCCAGCTTCTACAGATACGTTGTATTTAATACAATGACAACACACACGCTGGAGACAGAGGAAAGCAAGTTCCCTCAGCCTTTTCAAACGATGTAAAGAAGATCTTAAAAAAAATTTTTTTTAATGTTTATTTATTTTTGAGAGAGACAGAGCATGAGCAGGGGGAGGGGCAGAGAGAGAGACAGACACAGAATCCGATGCAGCTCCAGGTTCTGAGCTGTCAGCACAGAGCCTGACTCGGGGCTTGAACCCATGAACAGTGAGATCATGACCTGAGCAGGCATCAGACACTGAACTGACTGAGTCCCCGGGGCGCCCCCGGCCTAAAGAAGATCTTTAAGCATGTGAAGTGCTGTGGAAATGTCCTGAGACATGGTGTTCCACAAAGGCCCAGCGATAGCCTATGAGAACATTCTGTGTGTCCCCTAAGGGAAGGGAGGAAGGTCATGACAGGACCTGCTTCCTGCTAACAACACGAGCACGCAGGTGGCACAGGCCTTCGCACCAAACCAGGCGTGGCTCCTGAAGGAACTTCCAGAATGTTCTCAGCGGAGATGACCCATCCTCCCACACTTGGTTCCCTTTCCTCTGAGCTCCGAGGGTGCTGGCTTCATGGTGCCAGTGGGAGCCTCGCAGGCAGAGGGAGAGGAGGGCGAGTCCCGCACCCCCAGCGTGAGACCCCCGCCCCCGCCGGGCCTGCAGAACGCACGGAGATACGGACCCCACGTGAGAGCTTCGCTTTGCTGCGGACTGTCTGTCCTGACACTTGACCGCTCCGCCTCCCCTGTGACTCTGGACACGTGACTTCTATTCACACATCGGGCTTCCTGTTGAAACGCAGAGGTGGGGGGTCTGCGCCGGTGGAACCGCCCTGCGGGGGAAGGGAGGTGGACGCGCCCGAGCGCAGGGCCCGCGGCACGTGGGCTCCCGACGGGTCTCCGCCGCCAGGACTCGCAGGGGCCCCGCCGGAGACCCGCGGACGCTGACGCTGCAGGAGGGGCGGCGGCCTTTCCCCCGTGGGCGGGGCCTCGCCTTCTGATGAGGCGGACGGCGCTCAGAGTCAAGTGCACGCGGAGCTGCGGGGCCGAACTTGAGGATTTTCACGTACCTTCATGCCTGCGTCATCGCCCCCCGGGTCAAGACATGGAGCGGTCCCAACCCCCTCGGGGCCCCCACGGAAGGAGTGGCCCTGTTCTGGCCGCTGTCACCGCCGTGCTCCTGCTTTTACCGTGATTTCACACGAAGGGCGTCGTACAGCGCGTGCGCGTAGCGGTCCGGCCCCTGCAGACAGGGGCGCGTCCGCGAGGTTTGACGAGTTGGCGGATCCGACGTACTTTAGTCTCTGCCGTCCCCGTGAGCCGTGTTCCGTGGAGCGAGGTGGCCCGTGATGGAGCGCAGCGGATTCGGTGACACGCGGCCTCGTCCCGGCTCAGAAGTTCCCCGCCGGCCCCTCATCGAGTCCACACCGGGGGCGGGGGCAGCGGTCCGGCGGAGCTGTCACCTGCCTCCCCCCGCCCCCGGCAGCTGCTGGGTCGCCTGGCCAGGACGGGCCCCGGGTGTGCGCGGGGCCAGCAGGGCGGCGTCTGTGCGTCAGGACGCAGGTGCGGACGCCCGTCAGCCGGAAGCCCGAGCGCCGCAGAGGCTCGCGTCCTGGAGGCTGCGGTCTGGCTCCGGGAGTTCCGGCGTCGGGACCGGGTTCCCGAGGACGTCCTTCCTCCGGACTCTCACTGGATAAGGTGGGAGGCGAGCAGGTGGCAGCGGGGCGCCTGCCGTCTCCACGGTCCTCGCCGGACTGTTCCAGCATTTCACCCGGGCCGGTTTGTCACGGAGACCTTTAAGGTCACTCTTCCGACGGCTCCTAGATGAGGTGCCTGGAAAACTAACAGCCCCGAGGCCGGTAGGCGCAGCTGTGATGTAGGCTGTGTTTACTGAGTCACATACAGGGCGGGCTGTGGGTGGTGCAGGGGCGAGGCTCCTGGTGCAGAAAGCAGGGCTGAGGCCTCCTGGGGAGCGGGGTGGGCAGGGCGCACCCGGCTGGCAGGCAGGCGGCCTCATCTGCTTCTGCTGCTAATTAGCTTGGAACCTCGTAACGGCTTTCAGCATCTTTGCCATCAGATTTCAGCGTCAGATTCTCCATTTGTTTTGAAAAACAAGGTGACTGTATTTCATGATCTGAATGCCTTCCACTCTGAAATTGTTTTTTTAATGTTTATTTACTTTTGAGAGAGAGAGAGACAGAGTGTGAGTGGAGGAGGGGCAGAGAGAGAGGGACACACAGAGTGTGAAGCAGGCTCCAGGCTCTGAGCTGTGAGCTCTGAGCTGGATGCAGGGCTGGAACCCATAAACCTTGAGATCATGACCTGAGCCAAAGTCTGCCGTTCAACCGACTGAGCCCCCCAGGCGCCCCTGTCTGTTTTTATTTAAACCACAGCTACAATAGTCCACATTGCAGAGTGCTAATTGGATCATTCTGATTATCGAGGTGGACCTGCCAGCAGCCCGGGAAACTGTTACTTTGAGAATCATAGAATTTTATGGCTGCCGCAGACCTTGACTCAGATGCCTCATTTTACGGGTCAGGAAAACAGAGACTCTGGCTGTATTAGTGACCAACTCAAGGACACCCAGACAGGTGTTTGGAAAACCTACGACTATTGCACTCTGACCTCAGGCTGCTCCTCTGAGCTACATCTGCCTGCTCCTTTCAAGAGAATCACCCAGAAAATTATCTCCTTTCCTAAAAGTCCTGCTTCTGCTCTTGGAGTCAGCAGAGCCTTAGTAGACCATAGCAGGCCCGAGGGAGTGATTCAATATCACTGAGCTGCTTCCTTAGCTCATTCTTAACTTAGCACCTTCAAGACCTAAGAATTATTTAAGCTGACGGCATTTATACACATAATTATTATCACACCGGGAATAACACCTTTCTTTCAAAGTCCAGGTAGAACACGGTAGCTGATGTTAAAATGGCGCCGACTTCCCGTTTGGTGAGCATCGCCTTGTGCCGGAGGCATCCTGGCGTTTGGTTGCATCAGTCATACAATGGCTAACACGTGTTCGGGGAAGGGCTTGTGGTCCACAGACGTGTTAGCCCGCCAGCCTCTGGGGTGAATTCTTTTGTCCTTCCTCATGGTGGTTTTGGAGTTGATCCCGTGGAGGACCTGTTCACAGGCAACCGGCTGAGTGTTGGTCGGTTCGAGGAAGCAGAGCCTTGAATTCTGCAGTTTGTTCTTTCTCTGTGGCCACTGGGGCGGGCCGCCACTCTGCCCGGGGCTCTTTCTGGGGGGGGGGATGGCAACTCTCTCCGTCCTCAGCTGCAGTGCACTGAAACTTTAAACTCGGGGCCTCCAAAGTTTGTTAGGGGGCAGATTTAAACGTCTGTTCCAGGCTTAGTTTTTCTTGGTTGGAAGTCATTCCTTTTTTTTTTTAAAGTTAGTGAAACTTGGGGCGCCTGGGTGGCTTAGTCGGTTGAGCGTCTGACTTTGGCTCAGGTCATGATTTCGCAGTTCGTGAGGTCAAGCCCCGCATTGGGCTCTGTGCTGACGACTGGAACCTGGAGCCTGCTTCGGATTCTGTGCCTCCTTCTCTCTCTGCTCCTCCCCCACTTGCACTCTTTCTCTCAAAAATAAATGGACATCAAAAAAAGAAAAAGAAGAAAATGGAGACTACACTGACAAAAAAAAGTTAGCCAAACTCTTTGTTCTGCACAGTCTTTTATTTTTGTGGGTTATGTGTGTGTGTTTAGCATTTGGTAGGTGTAGGGAAATATGGAAGGGGTGTCTTCCCAGACCTTGTGGGTTTGCGGGAATACACTTCCTCTTCCTGGCAGCCATAGTGGGATGAAAGGTTACGCGCGCTCTGGAATCAGCGCTCACATTCGTTTTCCCGTGGTCCCTGTGTCGTCTTCGCCTGCGTACCTGGTGGTGTAATGTCTACCTGCCACCTTTAGGTGACGAGTCACACGAAGGCAGAAGAGAACTTCAATAACTTGGATTCTAGGCTGGTGGGACAAGGCTGGGTGTTTAGTCCGTGCTGGTTCTGACGTCCCTAGAGGGAACCTGGGGCAAATTCCAGTGTGAGAGGCTCACGGCCACGTAGAACGTGCCTGGACTTCGTGTTGCGGAGGTTTTTGTACACCTGTTGGTACCCATCATCTCTTCTCCTCTGTGACCTTCCCAAGTAGGTTCAGTTGCCTTCAGTTAGGTAAGGAGCCTTCCCTAATTTTGTCCCTTAGCTGCCCACATTTAAGTGGATTCAAGATTTTTTCAAGTGACAAATTCTGTGACTTACCTCCTGATCTACCACTGTCCTCAGCGACCAGCTGATTTTCAAATTCTTACTGTCTCTTGCTACTTTCTCCGATGCATTTTAGCTCTGAAAGTCCGACTTCGAGTACC
The DNA here is from genome assembly GCA_004023785.1 of Mungos mungo. Classification (NCBI taxonomy): domain Eukaryota; kingdom Metazoa; phylum Chordata; class Mammalia; order Carnivora; family Herpestidae; genus Mungos; species Mungos mungo. Next base: position 51,153 of record PISW01004650.1, read on the forward strand.
TCCCTCGCCCTGCCCCAGCCTCGGCTTGGGCAGCTAAGACTTTCAGCGACACTCCCGAAATCAAACCCAGACTCTCACCTGACCCATTCCATGTCTGTACGGTTCTGAATTTGTAAAATCCTAAGGCGTTATGATGCCGTGGATGGAGTCACAGTGGACTCATCTGCTTCCTTCCTGGGACGCCACTGACCGCCAATTTGTGTGATTTCTCCGTTCAAAACGCCCCTCCAACTTGTAATTTTCTCTACTGTTTCCATTGCCGGGGAGGCAGAGGGCTAAGTCTGTGGCCCTGACAGGCATCTGGAGTGGGAGCAAGTCCGAGTCGGGAGGACGTGTAGGCATTCTGTTTTTCAGGTGAGGACCCCGAGTCCCGGAGAGGAACAGGGTCTTACCAGGATCACACAGCCAGACAGCAGCAAAGCCAAGTGCCTGTTCTTTGCCCTCAAGCTCAGTTAAGACATTTTTACATCTAATCTGCGGGAAGGAAAAGTATGAGAGAAATGTTTGAATGAATTTTTAATACTAGTAGTAACAATAATGTATTAATAACAAAGTCTTTGTAGGGTCTCATTTCCCGAGTCTTTTTCCCTCTACCATTATGACAAACCTGATTTCCCTTCTCCTCCATGTAACTATCGATCTATACATTTTTTTTCCGAAGAAGAAGAGATCTGTTTGCTGTGAGTCCATCTTCCTCAAAGGAGCTTCTGAACTTTTCATGAATGTCTTGGCGAGGAGGTTCCCGGCGGCTCCGCTGTTGGCAGGCCTCAGACAGAGCACCGGCCACTTCCAAGTTACTTATGTAATGGTCGTCGACTTGGGAAGCGCATACCAACTTCTGAAACTTCTGGTGGCAGAACATAGACGTAGCGCTTGAATGTATCGGGTATTGTCAGCTGCTCCCCCATCAAAGCGAACGCTCCCATACCCTCCAGGTAGGAGGGTTTCCGTGCTGTTTCTGGCCCGCGTCCGTGACGTTTTTAAGCAACACGCCGTTTGAGCTTGAACAGCTCATTCCTTTGTTAGTGAGTCATCTGGGTCGAATGCAGTTATGCTCCTTAAATATGCCAAAGATTGAGCGATCTAACGAGAGAGCAGGCCCACGGGCTGGTAGGAGAAGACAGGAGGACGCTCATTGGAATAACTTGTACTCCGTTCCCAGTTCAGGCGCAGAGCACATACAGGAGTGTTGCACATGCTGTTCTGACCGGCTTCTGGCCACGTGAACTCTGAAGTTCATTATCATCAAGGTTGTTGCAAATCAGCTGTTTCTCAAGCGTGAAAGAATAGAGTCTGTTCTTGGAGACGCAGCTCCAGCTTTTGAACCGTGAAGACACTTTCTTCTGAAGCTGTCTCCCCAGCCTCGTTTCGGGGAGGGTGCTGTTGACTTTTATCACTTGCCCCAGGTAGGTTAGTGGGTGGGCACAGGGTAGCGTGAAGGTCAAGACAGCCCCAAACGCAGCTCCCCTACACGTCATGAGTGCTGAGCTCGGGTCTCGTCCTGGCCGTGCCCTTGCTGCCTGTGCCCAGACGCCCCTTCTCCCTGAGAGCGGCCAGTCCCTGCTCAGAGGCACTCTGTCCTCGAGCCCCGTGAGACTGGGTCACTGCAGGCAAGTCCACTGTGTCACCGTCACCGCTTGGATGCAAGCGAGTGTGCTCTCCTCTCGACCTCTCGTCTTTGCCCCCGGACACGTGTCCCTCTGCAGCGGAACCGGGGTGGCGCTGTGCTGTGGGTGGCCCAGGCAGAGGTCATGTCTGCCGTCCTGGAAGAATGCGGGACTTGGGACAAGGAGCTGTGCTCGTAGGCTTCCTGTGAAGAGTAGGAGTGGGCGGCAGGTGGGGGCTGGAGGGGGCCGGCTCCTTCCTTTCTTTGGGCGAGCGGAAAAGCCAGAGAGCGAGAGAGCCGCAAAACACAGGTGAGTCGCCATGTGGGCCAGGAGTGGGGAGAGAGAGAGGGCGCCATGTCCGGTGAGCAAAGGCACTGTTGATCCTCTCCAAGCTGGAACTGGAAGGCTGGATGTGGAGGCAATAAAGGAATTTATTCCCTATCAGGAGGGATTTTAAGCATCATGTTTGGATTGGCTTCTTTGGAATTTGGAAGCGTTTCCTTTACTTGGGCCGGTTCTGGCCTACGCCGCAGAAGGGCAGGCACGGTCGGCAAAGAGGCTCCTGACAGACTCAGCTCTGCGAGGCTCGGGTCATTCCGTGGACACGCCATGTTTTCTTGGATCTGGATTGGGGGCGAGCCGAGGGATTCTCGAGGGCTCTTTTGGGTGGGTGGTGGGAAAGCGGCTGTGCCGTGCGGAGGCCCGGGGCCAGGTGGAGAATTATCTTGAAAGCGTCTGGTGTGTCATTCTGCATATTGCGTTACCATTTGTGACACTTTTAACGTGAGTTGCGTCAGCTTGTGTAGGGCGGCCAGCTGTCCCCGTTTTCTTGGGACTGAGATGGTCCAGGCAGGCTGGACGCGTGGTCATCCCACTTCGCAGCCTGGACTTGACTGTCCTGTGTTGGGCTGTGGTTACCAAGGGGGTCCGGTGGTCCTGAGGCAGGCGCTGCTGGCTGCTGTGCGCGGTAGGACATTCCAAGGGCAAGTGGGGGACAGGCGTGCGGCAGGTAGGGACGCCCGCGTGGATGTCCTCTGGGCTCTGCCTCCCCGGGAGTTTCCAGGCCTGGTTTCATCAGTGAAGCTCTCCAGGGGCAGACACCGTGGAAACCGTCCCGGTCCGTGGACCGTCGCCCTCTGCCACGTACGCCCCAGCCCCCCCCCCTCGTTGGGGCAGAGCCCTCGATTCTGTTCCCATTCAGTTACGACGTCGCCTGACGCCCCCCTGCCTTCCCTTCCCGCCCAGGCGAGACTCCGTCTGCTTGCTCGCTGGCTTCCTTCCTTCTGCATCTCGGGAATTATTCTCTTACAGCATTTCCTGCCTCCTGAGCAGACTGTGACCTTCCTGGGTGGCGGTGGGGACGGGGAGTGGGGAGAGGAGAAGTGGGTGTGGTCCGAGGGGGCACTTGGGCGGTGTGAACCCCCAGGGTCGTCTGGGTGGCTTATTTATCCGGACAGAAAACCCTGTGGGGACGCTGCATCATGAACGGTTCCAAGAAAACACAGTCCAGGGTCTGAGGTTTGGAGCGCTTTCTGCTGAGCCTCCCACCCCCTGGGGCAGCAGTGATCATCCTGGACAGTGACTGATGGCCTCTAATATCGCCTCTTCCCAGAAATGGTTCCAGTGTCTTCGTCATTCTGCACGTGCACACTCGTGTTGGACAGGTTTCCGCCTCTGAAAGTTAATAATGTGTGGCTGCTTACATGAGCCCATTCGAATTATGTAGAAATTAACGAACATAACGTAACATACACCTCCCTTCCCAGGGCTGGGTTTGGCTAATGAAGTACTTTCTCCATCAGTCTTCCCTCCTCCCCTTGGAGGTTCTCCAGTCGATTCCCTGTCCTCGGCCCCCAGCTTGGCGAGGATTTCCCCCCTTGACTCTCCCCCTAGGCTCTGAGCCCCATAGGGGCAGGGGCGACCGCACCTTTTCATCATTCAGCTCTCAGATCTGACTCACAGCCTGGCACAGAGTAAATGCAAGGTGGACATTTATTTGTTGAAGGTTATAGCCCTTGTCAGAAACCTTAAGTGGGTCCCATTTGTGCCCTCCTCTGAGATTGCCCAACCCCTGAAAAACATTGACGTCCCTACCTAGCTTGGCCGGGGCTACCTGGCTACTCTTATCCGCCATTTCTTTCTTTCTTTCTTTCTTTCTTTCTTTCTTTCTTTCTTTCTTTCTTTCTTTCTTTCTTTCTTTTTCTTTCTTTCTTTCTTTCTTTCTTTCTTTGTTTCTTTCTTTCTTTTTCTTTCTTTCTTTCTTTCTTTCTTTCTTTCTTTCTTTCTTTCTTTCTCTTTCTTTCTTCCTTCCTTCCTTTCTTTCTTTCTTTCTTTCTTTCTTTCTTTCTTTCTTTCTTTCTTTCTTTCTTTTTAAGTTTACTTATTGTGAGAGAGAGAGAGAGAGAGAGAGAGAGAGAGAGAGAGAGAGAGAGAGAACCTCAAGCAGGCTTCATGCTGTCAGCACAGAGCCCAATGCAGGGCTTGATCCCATGTGAGATAATGGCCTGAGCTGAAATCAAGAGTCAGACGCTTAACTGACTGAGCCACCCAGCCGCCCCTCCCCCATTGCATTTCATGTGCCCAGGGCTCTAACCAATCCAGACCTGCCTTTTTTGACCCTTTCCTATGCCGGGCCCTTGGCATTGCCAGTTCATCATTGAGCACCTGTGTTCCTGCCATGCCCGGCATAGACAGCGTCTCGTCCATCTGCTCCAGGAGGTCATCAGCCTGTAGTGTTGTTGCTGCTGTTTCCTGCTCTCTGGGAAACTATAGCTCATCCTTGCTCGGGACCCCAAGACTTCATCTGGGTTTGTAGTTATTTACATGGATGTCTTGCTGCTGCTTCTGGATCGAGAGCAGTTTTGGAGCCAGACTCTGTGTCTTCTCTGTGTCTCCCGTGGACTCAGGGTGGATAGAAGGTCTATTTCCAGGGGTGATGAGACTTGACAAAATTCTAATTACACCTTTGTTTCTGAGTTTTCTTTAAGGAATCAAAGAAACTCTTCACAAATGTTCATTATCCTTTGTCACGACGAAGAGCCTGTCCTGATTTCTCTCCTGTGTGCATGTGTGTTCACTTCTGTTTCTTCCTCTCTGCCAGACACTGAGGAAACCATTTCTTTCTTCCACACACTGTTGGTGCAGAGGCTCAGTGCCTTCTCTTTGTGGTCACTGCCTGCGCTGCTGCTGGTCCTCCACTCTTTCCACACGGCAGATCACCGACGACAGTCCTCCTGGCCCGAGGAGATGATGCCTTCTCTTGACCCCTCCCTCTGGGCTTTCCTGCTGACAAGCGTTTAATTCTGCAGCCTTCAGAATGGTTGAGCAGAGTTTCCTTTCTGATTAGGACAAGGCAAGATCTTGGACTCAAAATTTTTCCTTTGCGTTAGGTTTCCAGTACATTAAAATATACATGTATTAAATAGAGCAGTGATGTGATAAATATATGCATTAAATCCAGCCACGCTCCATTTAAAAACCTAATCCCAAACACACTGTGCCCACGGAAGATAATGATGCCTGGCCCTGTGGCCTGTGTGCTTGGCGTCCCTCCAGGCTGGCAGCAGAAGGAAGCCTAAGGCCAGCTCCTCATTCAGGGACTCATTCAGTCGTCCCCTCAGCGATGCTGAGGGGCTCTCTCCAGCCTGCCCGTCACCGCGCTGGCTGTGCGGTGGAGTCAGGCGAGATAGGACCGTCTCCGGGCGCCTCCTGCAGTTCCCGGAGACGGCTAGAGCAGCGGGGGCTTTTTCTTTTCAGATGAGATTATAAGGTGTAGATAAGATACAGATACGATTGTAGCTGCCTTTCGTGAGTAACCTCCGTGCACATTGTACTGCCTCCTAGTTACCATGACTTCGCAGAACAGTCTTCTCTATTGGCTCCAGGGGCACACCTGCTAAATTAACAGTATGGAGAGTATCAGCATGGCCCCTGTGAGGCGAGATGAAATTTGTGAAGAGTTGAAAAAAACCAACCCCAAGAGCTAATATATGGGAAGGGAGAGAGTAAGGTTTACGGAGAAGGACGGAAGCTGAATGTCTTACATTCTGTCTTAGACGTTCGACTCTGGAATCTACAAAAATTTGACAAAATTGCAGGATGGCATTAGATTTAACAAGTATAATCTCTAAAAATCAAAAATAAAGTAACAAAGTTAAAAAAATTGGTGTTTTCACTTGGTAGCATTAACCACCCAGAGAGAATTATTCCAAGTGACTTCAACACATATCAGTTTGACTGTATGCGGTATATCCAAAGACAAAAAGAACTAAGAATAAAATGATAAAACTTTGTACGGTGATCTTCTTGTGGGTGGCAGCATTCGTAATGCTATGCGAGACTGCTGCGTGGGCAAGGTGGGGATAAAGCGAATGAACAATGCAAAAGTGATCATCCAATTTTTTTTTAATTTCTGGTATTCTTGAGAGCCCAGATTCTTGGTGTGGGAGAAGTGAGAGATAAATGTAAAAGAGACATGAAGACCTGATAGTCCTAAAGTTGAACTGTAAGTATCTGTAAGAACCCCTGAGGAATTTGATCTTAAGCAAAAGTAATAAAATAGGATGTATTTTCTAGCTCCATTCACTGAAAAGTCTTAGGAACAATGACCAAATGGCCAGCTTACCGGCAGCGGCACCCCTAGTGCCCGGATTATGGTCTCTATGTATCATTTCCCACCGAGAAGGAACTGGGACTTGTGGGAAGTGGCTCGGAGGTGGAAATCTGCGAAATGAGACTGGAACATGATGTAATTAACTCTGGTAATCAGGATTGCTAGAACTTCATCACAAGAACTCAGGAGCCAACTTACAGAGACTCTTGCGAGAATAAAATGGGACAATCTGGGCATCAATAAGAATAAACACTACAAAGGATTTAAATATATCAACTGTGTTTAAATCCCTAAATTAATAATGATACTAAAATGCATTAATCAATGTTGGTGGGTGCCAAGGAATCAACTCAAGATATTGAAAATGAAGAAGGGAAAGAACTCAAAATCGTTATCTATATGAATCATACCACCGAGTGACCAAATGGTAAATGAGGAAAATATGTCTTTACAGAAATACTCCCGCTATTAAAGAAGGGATGGGAGAATGAGAACATCATCATTTTGCAACCCCCAATGAACCGATGATGGTCTAGGCGTAGTATATCAACCACTGCTAATGAGATCATAAAAAGAGACACCTAAATATTACATGGGTCTTGATGAAGAACACAGTGCCATCTGTGAAGTGCTCGTGCCCTCTGTGGTTCCAGATCCAACTACCAGTTACAAGCAGGAATGCAGCGTTCAGAGAAATGGGTGAAACTAGGCCATGTCTCTGCAATGGCCGGTATCTAGACAGTGGGAAACGTCCCAGGACCAACAGCCCAGTTTCTTCAACAAACAATTTTTAAAGGAAAACAACAGCAACAACAACAACAACAACAACAAGAAAAGACTGATGGGAACCAAAACGATTAAATGTAACTCTGAGACCATCTATCAAGCATTTGTAAAATATGGGCCCTATTTGGATCCTCTCTTTAACGTGAGTTACAATACCACTGACGACTTAAGAAGATTGGAAAATTAATATTTTATTGCCAATTGCTGATCTTTAAGCTGTGAAAACAGTATCATGATTGTGTTAAAAGTATCATTTATAGACACTTATGAAAATATTTACTGATGGGGGCACCTGGGTGACTCAGTCGGTTGAGCCTCCAACTTTGGCTCAGGTCATGGTCTCACGGTTCGTTAGTTCAAGCCCCGCATCGGGCTCTGTGCTTGCTCTCTCTCTCTCAAAAAAAACCATTAAAATATTTTTATGTAAATTATAACATTAAAAATTATAACACTAAATATTAAAAATTATAACATTAAAATATATAACATTATATTTTATTATAACAATAAAAATATAAAAATTGCCAACTAAGTGGTGCAGAAAGATTTTCTATACTCATCTGAACCAATGTTTTTTGCATTTATTTTGTAGGCTCTTATTCTAATATTCTACAATAAAACTTGGCAAGTTTAATGATGCTTTTTTTTTTACTTAAAAACTATTGAGTGGAATATTGTAAGGCTGAACACTGAGAAAAAAACATGCTTTTAAAACATTTGGGCTAGTGGTTTACACTAAGTTCATGGCATCAGAAATCCATGTCTAAAACGGGCTGCAGGTGGGACACCCGCTTGCTGTTCTAAGAGAACCATCTTGTACCGGGGCCGGAACGGAGCTGCCTCCCGCGAGAACACAAAAGAGCCTCAACTCGTAAAATACGCTAATCGTAACACGGTCTCACTGCCAATAGCAGGGCATGTTTTCTGCTATTAAAATATTTTAGCGCTTAACATAGCTCTTCAGAATGTGAAGTTCACCGACACATTCTAACCTTTGTCAAGGCTGCCAACCCAGTACCTTTGTCACCAACCCCTAAGTCACCGCTCCTCAAGCACGCTCCGGGGTCAGAAAGTGTGAGCCGTCACGGGATGCTTTTCCAAGGCCCCTTGGAATAGAAATAAATTAAACTTTAATTTACAAGACTTACAATGTTGGACTAAGTGGAAAACTACTTTATCTCATCTTTTCAATGTGACGAAGAGGCCAGGAGCCAACACATCTAAGAACTACCGACAGAAAAGGCATCTAATTATAAACCATTTTGCTGTGGAATTAGTTTATTTTCTTGAGAATCTGATATATTTTAAATTGCATTGTTTAATTTGAGGTAAGTGATCTGGCGCAGCAAGGCGCAAAGATGCTTCCCCTTGAGCCAGGCCTGGGTCTGGTGGGGCCGTTACCTCCTCCAGACCTGCAGCCTCCTTGTTAGCGGTGGGATGACACCAGCTCACAGAAACATGTCTGTTCCATAATTGCTAATTTTTTACTTTTTATCATGGCAAGTTTCAAGTGTAAATAAAGATAGACAGAATGGTATCACGAACCCCAAGGACCACTCACTCAGCCCCACAACCCATGGCCAATCTTGACCCGCCCACTACCCACCCTCCCCCATTATTTTGTAGCAAATACAAAACGTCATGTCATTTCATCAGTAAATATTTTCTTTTTTAAAAAATTATTTTACATTTATTGATTTTTGAGTAACAGAGAGAGACAGACCGTGAACAGGGGAGGGGCAGAGAGAGAGGGAGACACAGAATCCGAAGCAGGCTCCAGGCTCTGAGCTGTCAGCACAGAGCCTGATGCGGGGCTCGAACCCATGAATTATTGCAGGGGACCAGCCCACGCACCAGCATCTAAGGGTCCCTGAGTGGGGGTTGGTGTCGGCGAAATATCTATAAGAAAGAACACCGACAACGTGAATGGTGGAAGAGACCACACTTTACTGTGAAACTTGGTGTCTTATATGCCATAGGTGATTACATCTTTCTTTTAATGATTACATTGTTTGCAACTTCTTACAAATCTCATGTTTCAGAAAGGATCATTGTTTTCACGGAAGAGAGAACAGAAAGTCAAAGACAGAAATGAAGTACAATACAGAAGATCAAAAACCATAATTTATCACTAAAAATACATCAGCAGGGGTCTTATTTTGCGTACATAGTGTAATATTAACTGAAGCTTATGACAAGGCTATTTTTCTTTAAAGGTTCAAACAATAGTCTGTGAGTAAGGTGCCTCTAACCAGGGAGGAAGTTTCAGTCAGAAAATCTGCCCATTTACTGAAACCACAATTACCAAGTGGCATGAATAATAGGAGAACTAACCCCAGTCTCTGATCCACTTAGGTCAAGCAGTCAAGCGCACACATTTTCAAGCAGGGGAAGCAGGGTCCCTATAGGCCACACAGCACTGCACCCAGTCTCCCAGGAGCTTTGTTCTTTTGTCCTGATCCTCAAATGGGGGGAGGGCCAACCGTTGTCCAGGGTAGCGCCTTCCTAGACAAGGCTCGGGACTTTGTGATTACATATGCTCCCCCTGGAAGCTTTGCCATCACGGTGGAATCACCTCCGCAGGCTTTTTGGCTGGAGGGGCCCCAACAAATTATGGAATCATGACCTGAGCTGAAGTCAGATGTTTAACCGACTGAACCACCCAGGAGCCCCTTAATGTTATAATTTATTGAGAAACTCTTTGATATATACTCTTTGATTTAGCAAAGTGGACCAGACCCAGGCTTGGAACTATTCAGCATGGCTGTGGGAGGTTGCCTTGAAGTTCAGGTTTGCCTGCCACGTGTGGCCTTGTGGCTGGGCGCCATCCCTGTCAGGGCCGACTCTTGCCACGTGCCACAGGAAGTCTTATTTTAAACAACCAGCATTTATCTGATCAGCAATATCATTAAACACCTGGTGGGTCTTATCATTCGTGAGTGTTTCATGGTGTTGGACCCAACGGCCATGTTGTCTTGTCCATATGCACACCCTGGTGACTCAGACTCACGCATTCCATAGTGAAGAATTCGGGTGAATAAGATCCCTTTCCCCAGGGGTCTCTGAGAGATCCCCCTTCCGAACCCCTAATTCAGCTGCTCAGTTATTACCCACATCCAGATGGAGCAACCTCTCAAAGAAGCATAAGCAAGGAATATCCCCGGACCTACAGAGCTTTCTGCAGTCTGCAGGAAGGGGCCCTCCAACCCTCTAAACACGCTTACATGTTGGCTTTCTGCTGAACAGGTTTACGGGCAGAACCTAAGAAACACAGGACACTGACTTGTGTTTTTCAGAAGAGGCTGCACCCGTGAAACTCGCTTAGACTCTGAGGAGGAGGGTGGCCTGAGGAGAGCAAAGGCCGGAAGAGGAGAGGCTGGTTTCAATGACACCACGATGCGGGACAGATCAGGTGTTCCGGATTCAGCAGGAAAGCAAAGCCGTGAAGACCACTATCATCGCTTCAGTCACACAGGAAGAGGACAGGGAGACAGAATTGACGGCAAGGAGACCGTCACTATGTTGTAGAGATATCGGAGAGCCAGCCTATGTGCTCACACCAGAGACAGGAGAGACAGAAGAGGAAATGGTAAACTCATAAGACATCTTTGAGTTAGTAAAAGCCTGTGTGAAAAAAATCCCAAACACTCACTATGTTGATTGTAAGATGTATTCCATTCTGATTTCAAAAATTGAAAAAAAAAAAGAGAGAGAGAAATGACATCTTAGAATTTAGGAAATGCAGAAGTAGAAAAAAATCAGATGAAGAGATTGATACAGGCCATGTTCTCTGAGCCTAATGTGAATAAACATTATGGAGGGTATTTAAGATAAAAACTGTAAATATTCTCCTAAAACAATTATTGACCACAGAGAAAATGAAAACTATAATGACACACTGAGTAGGAAATAACAAAAATGAGACTATCTCAAAGGTTATAATGTAGCTACAATCTCTGTTGAGGAATGAACATATTACCTCAAATACTTTCAGTAAATGTGAGCACTTAATATATTCAACACGTGGTATTAGGACAATTGGTGAACTATTTAGAGAAAGTTAATTTAAACCTTTACCACACGCCAACACAAATTCCAGGTGGATTGAAGAGTTAAATAAAAATTAAACCATAAAAATATAGAAAGGCTATAAAAGTCAATGTTTCTCAAATTTCTCAAAATTACAATACGAAACTCCCAGTGAATGGAAAATGAAATGTATTGATGGCTTGTTCTACTTAGAGGGCTTACAATGGATAGTTGTCGAAAAACATTCAAATGAAAATTTAAAGAAAAATGACAGGTAATAGAAATGATGTGAAACTGCTCACTATGTAAAATAAAGTTTTTTCAGATAGACGAGAAAAATTAAAGATAGTAAATGGATATTTGAAAGGAAAATAATGTATTCTTCTGTTTGGAAAGCAAGTGGTTAGTGATCCTAAGGAGAGATCCAACTTATGATTGGTGCCGTGTAAATTCAAGCAATGACCAAATAGCATTTTTACCTCTAGCATTACTTTAAAGAAAAGAAAAAGTATGAAACCCCGCAGTGGAGTTTGTGAACACAGAGATTAGGTGTGTATGGTGCTACTTATAAGTACAGGGATTTCTTTTTTTTTAAAAAAATAAAATAAAAATTTTAATGTTTTATTTATTTTTGAGAGAGAGAAAGAGAGAGCATGAGCAGGGGAAGGTCAGAGAGAAAGGGAGACACAGAATCCGAAGCAGGCTCCAGGAGCCGAGCTGTCAGCACAGAGCCCAACATGGGGCTCGAACCCATGAACCGTGAGATCATGACCTGAGCTGCAGTCGGACACTTAACTGACTGAGCCACCCAGGTGCCCCTAAAATTTTTTTTAATGTTTAATTTTGAGAGAGCATGCACACAAGAGAGGGAGGAGCAGAGAGAGAGAGAGAGAGAGAGAGGAAGAAGAGAGAGAGAGGAAGAAGAGAGAGAGAGAGAGAGAGAGAGAGAGAGAGAGAGAGAGAGAGAGAGAGAGAGAGAGAGAGAGACAAGCTCAGAATCAGAAGCAGCTCCAGGCTCTGAGCTGTCAGCACCAAACCCAATGCAGGGCTCAAACTCATGGACTGTGAGATCATGACCTGAGCTGAAGTCGGACCCCCAACCGACTGAGCCCCCCAGGCACCCAGTACAGGCTCTCGATAAGCAGTTTTGCAACATGTATTAAGATGCCCCGAAATATCTTTACTTTCTGAACCAGCAAAATGCCTTCCCTGGGAATTTCTCTGGGGAATATTCTAAGTAAAACAAAATGTTTTATGCAAAAATACACTAATCTCATCATTATTTATAATATGTGGAAACCAGAAACAGTCCGAATCTTAAACTGTAAAGAAATGGCTGAGTCAATTATGGGATTTCTAAGATGGAATATTACAATTTTTTATTATATTTACACTTCTGAAATAGCATGGGGAACGTTACTATTACACCCGTAAGTTAAAAGATCAGGTCAGAAAATCTCACAAGTCTGATTTTATTCATAACGTGGACAGGAAGAAAACATCAAGGGACACCTCAAAATGTTAACAGGGGCTGTCTTTGGATTGTGGAATTATGAATGTTTTAAATCTCCTTTTCAGTGGATTTCCCGGGTCTTCTACAAGCGACGATGTAGTGCTTTGATCTGGAGAACACGATAAATACTCCTGGGTAGTGATGAAGGACATTCAGAGGACTGACCAGCCCCTGTGCAGGCCGGGGGCAGCTGTCACAGGCAGAACGGACGGGGGAGTGGACCTCCAGGACTAAATACTTATTTGATCGTGTCTACTGTTTCTATGTCTGGTGGGGGTTCCCCTTCTTGTTTTTCTTTGAAGAATTAAGAGATGACAGAGCTTACCTTCCCAGTTTTCTTTTATAGAGAAAACTCTTTTTTCTTGTGAAAACGCTTTTCTGTCTTCCTTTTTCAGAGCAGGTGAGTCTACAGGATTCATCCCTGGGCGATGCATGTGCTCAGGTGTTCGGTTCATCTACACAAACCCACACGCGCCCGTGCCCCTCCTTCTCACATTTGGGTGAGACCTCTTAGTGAGGTCCACATGGATGTCCGTCTGTCAATACAGAATGATTTGGTCAATAGTTGGTTTGAAATCATAACTTGCTTTACTCTGTAAAGTTGCTCAGATGAAATCATTTAATGGAATATTTTTGAGATTAAAAAAGGTATAGGGGTGCCTGGGTGGCGTCCGACTTCAGCTCAGATCATGATCTTACCGTTCGTGAGTTTGAGCCCCGCGTCGGGCTCTGTGCTGACAGCTCAGAGCTTGGAGCCTGCTTCGGATTCTGTGTCTCCCTCTCTCTCTGCCTCTTCCCCCCACCCTCTCTCTCAAAAATAAATAAACATTAAAAGACAGTTACAAAAAAATTGAGGTTAGATGTGTCTGACCTGGGCAGAGAACCCCCTAGAAATGTCCCCGTGCAGTAACACGCAAGCCTCAGAACGGAACCCTCCTCTGAGCATCATTGCATTGGAAGTACAACCCACTTGCTGTGGGTGATCAGACAACTTGAACATAACCGTAGCACGATGCCCAAGGGAACAGGGGCCTCACCTGGCGATAAGGTGTCCCCGCCCTCAGATGACCTGCAGTGGGCCTAGATAAATTTTTCAGATTATTTCTGAAATGGGAACTCAGCATTAAAATTTTCACTGGGGATAGATACTATACCCCTGTGGATCTCCATTTGAAGAAGACCCCCCAGGGCTATGGTTTTTGCTTTAATCTCTGAGGGACAGAATGGTCACAGAGCAGGCTGGTACCTGACCTACAGGTCCTAACTTTTTTCTTTATGAGATGGGTAATGTATAAAGACCAAAATCAAAAATCTGATGTTTAAAAATGATGCGGATTTTTTTTCTTTTATAGTTTATTGTCAAGTTGGTTTCCATGTAACACCCAGTGCTCATCCCAACAAGTGCCTCCTCCATGACCATCCCCCCCTTCCCCTTTCCCCTCCCCCTCATCAGCCTTCAGTTTGTTCTCAGTATTTGAGAGTCTCTCATGGTTTGCATCCCTCCCTCTCCCCAACTACTTTTCCCCTTCCCCTCCCCCATGGTCCTCTGTTAAGTTTCTCCTGTTCCACTTATGAGTGAAAACATACAGTGTCTGTCCTTCTCTGCCTGACTTACTTCGCTGAGCATGACACCCTCGAGGTCCATCCACTTTCCTACAAATGGCCAGATTTCATTCTTCCTCATTGCCATGTAGTACTCCATTGTGTATATACACCACATCTTCTTGATCCACTCATCAGGTGATGGACATTTAGGCTCTTTCCATGATTTGGCTATTGTTGACATTGCTGCTATGAACATTGGGGTACATGTGCCCCTGTGCATCAGCACTCCTGTATCCCCTGGGTAAATCCCTAGCAGTGCTATTGCTGGGTCATAAGGGAGTTCTATCGATAGTTTTTTGAGGAGCCTCCACACTGTTTTCCAGAGCGGCTGCACCAGTTTACATTCCCACCAACAGTGCAGGAGGGTGTCCGTCTCTCCACACCCTTGCCAGCATCTAGAGTCTCCTGATTTGTTCATTTTAGCCACTATGACTGACGTGAGGTGGTATCTCAGTGTGATTTTGATTTGTATTTCCCTGATGATGAGTGACGCTGAGCATCAATAAAACTAATAGGCAACCCACGGAATGGGAAAAGATAGTTGCAAATGACATATTGGATAAAGGCTAGTATCCAAAATCTATAAGGAACTCACTAAATTCCACACTGAAAAAAACAAATGATCCAGTGATGAAATGGGCAGAAGACATGAACAGACACTTCTCCAATGACATGGAACTTTGTAGAGGGTGCTAGGTTGCTTGTGAGTGCTGACTGCCCAGAGGAGGGCTTGCTGATGAGGCCAGGGGCCCTGACCACCTACAATGTGCCCAAACAAGGGATTTGTCTAGGCTGGACCTCCATGAGCAAAGCCTGCAGGGTTGACTCTGAAATGACATCCAGAGCCTGGAACGGTAAACCTCTCGAGACGGATGGAGACAGAAGGGTCCTCTATGGAATGGGGTCCAGGTCACTCCCTGTGGCAAGGAGGAAGGAAGGGGGAGGAGGCCCTTGGAAGCTGGCATGGAGACTGGGGTAAAAGAACCCATAGCGCAGTTTCACAGCAAAGGACTAGCGGCCTCGGGGAATCAGGAGCTTAGTGGCCCGGAACGCTTGGGAACACAGCACACCTACCCATTGCTTTATAATAGTGCATGTTCCCAGAAATGATCCTGAGCACCAAGAGGGTGTTAGATTATTGTCATGTGTCCTTTCCATTTAAAAAGAGCTAAACTAAAAATGATACTTAGGAGGGGCAGCCCTTATTACCTGGAAGATCATGAATTTTCCTAATGGTGTCAGGTTAATGAGTCATCACTGTATCTTATCTAACAGGTGGTTCCTCCATCAGATCAGAACATACATGAGTCAAGCTGGGATTTTAAAGAACAGGTTGGGGGGCGCCTGGGTGGCTCTGTCGGTTAAGTGTCTGACTTTAACTCAGGTCATGATCTCTCAGTTCATGGGTTTGAGCCCCGCGTCAGGCTGTGTGCCGACAGTCCAGAGCCTGGAGGCTGCTTCAGATCCTGTGTCTCCGTCTCTCTCTGCCCTTCTCCTACTCACACTCTGTCTCTCTCAAAAGTAAACGTTAAATAAGTAAATAAATAAACAAATAAAAGAACAGGTTGGGATTGATATAATTCCTTAGAGATAGGTTTTCCCAGAAAAATTCTGTTCTGTTTCAATAATAATGGGCAATGATAAGAAAGGGCCATTGCTTCTACCTGTATGAACGAGCTTCAGGCACTCTTGTAACCTTCTCGGACTGTATAAAAGTTGTGCAAACAGAGCTCAGCTCTGTTTCACCTGGATGATTATATTCCATAAAACCGTCGTTTGTATTCTACTGACGTCTCATGGAATTTATTGACTTTTCCTCCTTAGTCTCAGATTATCTGCCTCCTTCTCACCTCTGGTTGGATTTTCATTAGAACATCTCACATGCCTGTTTCTCTCTCTCAGTGGGAAAGGGGGATGATTCTTTAGGAACTGGAAGCTTCAGAGACGGTGTCACTCCGCATATGATTCCCGTCAGGCGGCCGTAAGCGCAGGTCATGGGTATTGTCATAAATGACACTTAGTTCATTAGAATCTGCCCACGTGGGCTGGACGAATGATGGCCCCTGGAAGGCGCACAGGACCGCGTTGTACTGGGACGCACGCTCCTGAAGAACTCCTGCGCTGGCATTTATTACGACCTGCCCCGTCATTTCCATTCTCTGCGTTTCATTCAATTGACCGTCTGGGTGTAATCACAGGAGTGAAATGGGAAATGTAATGTCACAGGTCTCCTTTCAGCCTCCTAAACAGAAGTGAACGGAGTCTTTATTCAATCGAGCGTGGCGAGCGCCTCCTATGTCCTCGCTCGTCGGGAAAAAAATGAATAACAGGTTCTGTGCCTAATGGGTCCTTAGCGCAGTAGGGGACCTGAGTGGACAGAGCTACTGTGGTGTTGTGACAGAGGTGTTGATAGAGAGTCTCACGGGGGTGAGGGGTGGAGGCAGGGGTGTCTCCGAATTAGGCCCCGATGTTGGTGAGGAGAGACATGACTCACCCAGCTTCTAAGCGCGATTGCCGTTCTGGGGCTGGTGTGAAGTTCATTGTCTCTTGGCATTTCTGAGGGCTGCTCGCACTATGTGGGTGGAACTTAATGTCATTTTAACTCACCAGAGAAAGTCTGTGGGCCTAGAGGTTTGGGAAATAATTCGCTCTGCAATGTGCTCCATGTTCGTGCAAATCTTGTAAATGCTTGCGCCCTACTCGCTAAGCTTTGTCTGATGGAAGCTGTCTTGCTGTTGGGAGGAAACGGTGTTGATTGAATTTACAGGGGGATGACTTTATTTAAAAATCCCCTCTAGTTTGTCGACAGCCCTCATACTTCATAAAACAGGGTGCACGGTCCCGAATTTCATATGAGTAAAAATTTATTAATTTTGGCGTCTATTTTGAATGCTTTAGATCATTCACTTGGCTTGGCGCCCGGCAAGAGCAGGAGAGGGACTCGGCCATCAACCACAGAGCAGCCCAGGGACCCCTTCCTGCTGGACGGACATCTGGAATGGGATGTGGGTAGACACTGCGGGCGGACATTTAATTAAAGGCTGGTTTTCAGACGGGAGGAAAGTGTGGTGAGCCTCCTCCCGTAAAGGGAATAATGAGTCTCTGAAACAAAAATTAATTTTTTTATTTTATAATAATTCTCCACAGCTTGAACCCGTTTAACTGTAAAATACAAACTATGAACTCATAACGACGGTCAGTCCAGAGAGTAATTTTTACGGCAACAATTTACAATGCATCTGTGTGGGTTCTTTAAAGGGGAAAACGTCTTTGACGTGTATTTTGCAGTTTGTGTGCAAAATCAGAAAGCAATCTCTCTTGGGTGTGGGGTCTCTTTGGGATCTGAGTGAGTACAGCGATTGGAAGCATTTTCTGGAGTCTTCTATTAGGCTGATCTGGATTGGTGGAGATCTTTCCATAGAAAATGAGTCGACAAGAATAATACTTTAAAACAATGACATTCTGTTAATTTCTAAAAAAAAAAAGAAAATTCATCCTGAAGCTGTCACGAAGCTAGGGTGGGCGTGGCCAGGGCAGAGCCAGGGGTGGGAGTCGGAGCTCGCTGTTCCCGGGGCTGTTCGTGGAGGGGGGGGGGAGTGGTCCACGACCCCGTAGCTCTGACTTCAGGATCACAGCACCTGCGCCTGTCTTGTGCTAAACCGCCTCTGCTGGCTTACACCTGCGCGCTCAGGTTCAAGTGTAGCCACTTGGGGAGGGCGGGTCCTCAGCCAATAGTCCCGTGGTTCCCAGATAGAGGAATTAGAACATCTCTCCTCTGAACCGTGTAGGCACGAGTCGTTGTGGAAGCTAAGAAGCAGCGAGTCTCCTTTTCGGACTCCCCAGGGCATCAGGCTCAGCCTGCCCCCAGGTGACTCCCGTCTCCCCTTGGGAATCATGGCTGCACATGGTGCAAGCACCTTTTTCTGGCTCCTTCTCTGGTAGCGGGGAGGGCGAGAGGTGTCATGCTCGATGCTGCTTCTCCGGCGGGAGGTCATCCAGAGAGTGGGGGAGGGGGGCTCTATCCCTCCACCGGTTTTCTGTTTTGATTATGCTGTGTTCTGAGCTCGGCCGGTAGTTCTGCTAGTCCATCTTTACGACCCTGAAATTCTGTCCGGTAGCCTCGTTATGCAAATGTTTAAAAATAAGGGTTTTTATTTTTAAAAAGTTACGTCTAATTTTAAGCAAGGCAGCCTACAAAGAGCTTGACAATCTGATATATGGGGCACCCGGGTGACTCAGTCAGTTAAGGGGCCGACTTTAGCTCAGGTCCTGATCTTAGGGTTTGTGAGTTTGAGCCCCGCGTGGGGCTCTGTGCTGACAGCTAGAACGTACTATAGGATGGGCGCATGTTCGATTCTGAGCTTCCTAGTGGCCAATGTGGAGAGAGAAACCCAATCAGTTACAGAGTCCGTAAGATAACAAACTATAGAGTCTGTAAGATAATAAACTAACAGTGTTTCTCAGGAGCAAAGCCACCTGTTGTTTATTTTAAAATGGAAAAAGCCATGGATTAGATAAGAAAGTAGCCTCTAGTCCACAAAGATCAGGATACTTGGCTTTGGGGAAAAGAATCCAGTGATAGGCTCCCTTAACCTTGTTTACCAGATTGATAGCTTCGATAGTTGTGTTCTAGAAGCTACTTCCATTAAGAATCTTATAGCATTTATAAGGACTTTGGGGGAGATTTTTAATAAGCTGAGACACGTTTTGTTTGTTTCTGGCCTCTCAACAACCTAGAGGCGGGTTTGTTTGTTTTGCTACTAAGCAGTATGTGACGCCAGCTAGTTCGTGAACTCACTTCATAAATTAAACTGGGTCTGGGTTTTCCACGACCTGCTCGAGACAAGAAGAGAAGCTTCACCTTCCTGTACCTCTCACACACTGCAGGATTTGAGAGGGCCTTTGCCTAGAAGGTTTCTACAAGAAAGTTAAGGCTTGATGCTTTTTAAAAATTTTAGTTAACTTACCATGCAATGTTGGTTTCAGAAGTAGAATTCAGTGATTTGTCAGTTATATACACACCCCGTACTCACCACAGGTGCCCTCCTCAGTACCCATCACCCACCTCGGCCACGTCCCACCTACATCGCTCCATCAACGCTCAGTTTTTTTCTCTATCGTTGAGTCTTCTGTGGCTTCTTTGCCTTTCTTCTCAATGCCCCCTCCACTTCCCATATGTTCATCTGTTTTGTTACTTAAATTCCAGATATGAGTGAAATCATGTACTTGTCTTTCTCTGACTGACTTAATTTGCTTAGCAGAATACATTTTGGGTTCATCCATGTCATTGCAAGATTTCATTCTTCTTGATGGCCGAGTAGTATTCCATTGTGTATGTATATACCATATCTTCTTTATCTGCTTATCAGTTGATGGACATTTGGGTTTTCTCCATAGTTTGGCTGTTGTTGATAATGCTCTTATGAACATTGGGGTGCAAGTATCCCTTCAAATCTGTATTTTTATATCCTTTGGATAAATACCTAACAGTGCAATTGCTGGACCATAGGGTAGTTCTACTTTTAGGTTTCTGAGGAACCTCCACATTGTTTTCCACAATGACTGCACCAGTTTGCATTTCCACCATCAGTGCAAGAGGGCTCCCCTTTCTCTGCATCCTCGGCAACACCTGTTTCTTGAATTGTTAATTTTAGCCATTCTGACAGGTGTGTGTGGTGGTATCTCATTGTGGTTTTGATTTGTATTTCCTTAATGATGAGTGATGTTGAGCATCTTTTCAAGTATCTGTTAGCCTTCTGGATGTCTCTTTGGAAATGTATCTATTGATGTCTTCTGCCAATTTCTTAACTTGGTTGTATGTTTTTTGGGTGTTCAATCTGTTAAGTTTTTTATGGATTTTGTATGCTAACCCTATCTCAGTTATGCCATTTGCAAATGTCTTCTCCCATTCCGCAGGCTCCCTTTTGGTTTTGTTGATTGTTTCCTTTGCTGTGCAGAAGTTTTTTATTTTGATGAGGTCTCAATAGTTCATGTTTGCTTTTGTTTCCCTTCCCTTCATTGATATGTTTGGAGGACGTTGCTCCTGCTGAGGTCAAAGGACTTGCTGCCTGTGTTCTCTAGGAGTTTGATGGTTTCCTGTCTCACGTTGAGGTCTTTAATCCATTTTGAATTTGCTTTTGTGTGTGATGTAAGAAATTGGTCCAGTTTCATTCTTATGCATGTCACCACATTAATGGCAGAAAAGATAAGAACCATATGATCCAGTCAGTAGATGCAGAAAAAGCATTTGACATAATACAGCATCCATTCTTGATAAAAAACTTGCAACAAAGTAGGGATAGTTGGAATATACCTCACCATTATAAAGGCCATGGATGAAAGACCTACAGCTAATGTCATCCCCAGTGAGGAAGAACTGAGATCCTCCCCTATGGTCAGGAGCAAGACAAGGATGCCTAGTCTCAGTCTTAGCCTCAGCAACCAGACAAAAAAAAAAAAAGAAAGAAAGGGCATGCAAATCAAGGAAACAGTCAAACTTTCATATATTTGCAAATAACACGATACTTTATTTAGAAAAACTAAAAGACTCCACCAAAAAGTTGCTAGAACTCATACATGAGTTCAGAAAAGTCACAGGATATAAAAATCAACATGCAGAGCTCTGTTGCATTTCTATATACTAATAACGAAGGAGCAGAAAAAGAAATCGAGGAATCGATGCCACGTACAATTGTGCCAAAAACAATAAGATACGCAGGAATAGAGCACTTGGATCGCTCAGTTGGTTGAGTGTCCGGCATTGGCTCAGGTCATGATCTCACAGTTTGTGAGTTCAAGACCCACATTAGGCTCACTGCTGTCAGTACAGGGCCCACTTTGGGTCCTCTGGCCCCTCCTCTCTTTACTCCTCCTCTCTTTATCCCTCACTTGTGCTCTTTTTCAAATATAAATAAACATAAAAAGATACCTAGGAATAAACCTAACTAAAGTGGTAAAAAAAATCTGTATTCTGAAAACTAGAGAAGATTTATGGAAGATATTGAAAAGGACACAAAGACGTGGGAAATTATTCCATGCTCATGGATTGGAAGAACAAACATTGTTAAAATGTACATTCTACCCAAAGCAATCTTCACATTTAATGCAATCCCTATCAAGATGCCATCAGCATTTTTTGCAGAGCTAGAGCAAACAATCCTAAAATTTGCTGGAACCACAAAGACCCTGGATAGCCAAAGCAACCCGGATAAAGAAAAACAAAACTAGAGACATCCTGATTCCAGATTTCAA
Organism: Mungos mungo; assembly: GCA_004023785.1. Classification (NCBI taxonomy): domain Eukaryota; kingdom Metazoa; phylum Chordata; class Mammalia; order Carnivora; family Herpestidae; genus Mungos; species Mungos mungo. The sequence continues at coordinate 72,556 of PISW01004650.1, forward strand.
GCTATATTACAAAGCTGTAGTCATTAAGACAGTATGGTACTGGCACAAAAACAGACACCTAAGATCAATGGGACAGAATAGAGAACCCAAAAAGGGATCTACAACTATATGGTCAACTGATCTTCAACAAAGCAGGGAAGAGTATCCAATGGAAAAAAGACAGTATTTTCAACAAGTGTTGCTGGGAAAACAAGACATGACACTTTGGATCAAGATGGTGGCTAATAATTTTGCACCTACCTTATTGCATATTGTAAATCTCTTGAAATGACCCCAAAGATGCGTAAAGAACAAGAACTCAGTGATAACCCCAGAAAAGAAGAAAAGGTTGTACCAACAAACTAGAAATTCTAGGGAATTACTAAAATAAAAAGTAGCTAGTTCATAAAGAGTATAGGAAACTGTAGCCTGCAAAAATGTTGAAGAGAAATTCTGTGATGGAAGCCATTAATGTGGAAGTCCTAGGCTAGAATTAGGAGATAAGTGGGGGATGGAAGGAGAGTGCAGCATGAGCTGAGAAGTACCTGACAGTAGTATTTTTTCCTGGCTAGCAGTTAGTGGCACACTGGGGCCAGAGAGTCAGGCTCCTGCTCCAGGAAGCCAGTGACCAGTAGGAAAGAGAGGATAGGAAACCGAATCTCGAAGATAAGCTATCAGCATACTCCACCGAGCACACATCCTCTCCTGTGTAAAGTTAGATACAATGGATAATTTTTATATAAAACCCAAAGTTCTAAAACAAAAAATAGAAAACATAGACAATATCTATAGAAAAAGTTGAAAAAGTAACCAGCTGGCTATTACTTAGAAAGACATCAGGCCAATATATTTTTCCATATAAATTCTAACAACCATTCAAGGGAACATGTATTTCCTGTTAATATAAACCATTTAGAGCATAGAAAGAGCTAGAAAGCTTTCTAAAAGGCTAGTATGTTATGGATACCAAAATACCAAAGATAATCCAGAGAAGGAAAAGCATACCTTAGTGAACCAAATGCTAAAATCCTAAATAAAATATTAATTAGTGGAATCTAATAGCTTTTTTTTTTTCCTTTTAGGTTAATACATCACAACCAAGTGTGATTTTTTTCCCCTAGGGATGAAGGAATAGTTTAAACTTCAGTCAATTCAGATGAATAATTCAATCATTGATTAGAGAATTGTAAATGTTCAACATAGATTACTAATAAAGAATATTTTTAGTGTAATAGGACTGTATGGAACACTTCTTAATGAGTATTATCAACCAGCATAATACCTGGTGTTAAAGCATCCTATTGAAATGAGCAAGTGGATAATAGAATTACATAATAATATTAAGTACTAGGCAAAGCAATAAGAAAAGAAGAAACAAGGGGAACCTGGGTAGCTTAGTTGGTTAAGCATGCCCAACTTTAGCTCAGGTCATGATCTCACAGTTCATGAGTTCAAGCCCCACATCAGACTCTCTGCTGTCAGCACAGAGCCTGCCTCAGATCCTCTGCCCCCTCAGCCCCTCCCCTGATCTCTCTCTCAAAAAATAAAATAAACATTAAAAAAGGCAAAAAGTAAAGACTTTAAAGAAAGAGACAGAACTATAATTATTTGAGGAAAAGATCAATCTAAAAATTTAAGAAAACTTCAGAACTATAGGAACTGAAAGGTGAGGTCCCCAAGGTGGATATAAATTCAAATATATTCAGCACACTTGATCTAATAGATTTATATTGGACCATATGCTTTCCAAATAGAAAATGTTTTCTTTAAAAAAGCAAATTATGGGAAGTTCCAAAAAATTACCATATATTAGTTCATAAGGAAAAGTTAGTAAGTTTTCCATATTAGAGATATATATCTCATTTCTTATCACATGCAATTAAAATTAATCATGTGTAACAAAAGTAGAAATTAAATAATGTAGCCATTTGTAAATTGATGTAAGCCCGTCTCTTAAGCCAGTAATTATTCGATCAAAGAAGAAATAAGATCTGTGATTATAGGTTTTTTGGAAAATAATAAAAATGAAAAAAAACCCCTCATATTAGAACATAAAATAAGAGTAACAAAGTAGAATAACAGATAAAAATAATAGAATAGTCCTTGGTCACTATGATTTTTCTTAGTTTATAATCATGTATGTTTTTCCTGTCTGGAAGCTTATAAGATTAGTTCTCAATCTCTGTATTGCCAAAATGTTGTCTGGATGTGTTATCCCGAGGGTTTCTTTTCAGTGATTTTTGCCTGAAATGAACGTCTTCAGTCTCTGGGTGGAGATCTGATTTCAGCTCAGAAAATGGTCTTCCTGTTATCATCAGAAGCACTGGTTGTCTGTTATGACATTGTTCTTTGATTGCCGCCAAGTGATATTTCCTCTTTTAATTTGCTGGTCCTCTCCATGAGCATCCTGAAAGAAGCCTCATTGTCTGCCTGTTGCTTATGTGACTCAGATTTACATATTTTATTTTCTGATGGCTAGCACTTCTGTTCATCTTTAATTCTCCTAGCGTAGTCCAACTGTCCTCATGTTTTAGCTTCATCTATGTCCACTCCCTTTGTTGAGAGTTCATGACCTCATCATTCCTCTTTTATGTCTTCTACCATTGTGTCCATTTGCCCTGAATCAACTCATTAATTAAATTTAAATTCAGGTTAGTTAACGTATAGTGTAGTATTGGTTTCAGGAGTAGAATTCAGTGATTCATCACTTACATATAACACCCTCATCCCAACAAGTGCCCATCCCCCATCTAGCCCATCCCCCCACCTCCCTCCTTCTGTCAACTTTTAGTTTGGTCTCTATGTTTAAGAGTTTCTTATGGTTTGTCTCCCTCCCTGTTTTCATCTTATTTTATTTTTCCTTTCCTTCCCCGATGTTCATCTGTTTTGTTTCAAAAATTACCCATATGAGTGAAATCATGATATTTGTTTTCCTCTGACTGACGTATTTCACTTAGCATAATACATTCTAGTGCCATCCGTGTCATCGCAAATGGCAAGATTTCATTGTTTTTGATCGTCGAGTATACCATTGTATATATGGAATACTCTTTTTTATATACATCTTTTTTTTTTTTTGAGAGACAGAGAGAGACAGCGCGAGCAGGGGAGGGTCAGAGAGAGAGGGAGACACAGAATCCGAAGCAGGCTCCAGGCTCTGAGCTGTCAGCACAGAGCCCGACACGGGGCTCAAACCCACGAACCGTGAGATGATGACCTGAGCCGAAGCCGGACGCTCAACCGACTGAGCCACCCAGGTGCCCCAATATACCACATCTTTATCCATCAATCAGTTGAAGGGCATTTGAGCTCTCTCCATAGATTGGCTGTTATTGAAAATAGAGCCACCTTATGACCCAGCAGTTGCACCACTAGGCATTTACCAGAGGATACAAAAATGCTGATTTGAAGGGGCACATGCACCCCAATGTTTGTAACAGCATTTGCCTTGAATTTGAGAAAAAAAACTAGGAATCTAACATTACTTCTTTTGATTTTAACAAATATTTTTCAAATATGCTTTCCCTTGCCTTTTGAGGGGCATACTCTTTTGGTTTCCCTGCACAAGCATCTGTGGGTTTGACATTTATGAAATTTAATTTCTCTGCCTGCCATTGGGGGAGGGTAGGGAAACTAGTAAAAGGAAAGCGTGAGTTTTATTAGAGTCTAACATGGTGCCTTCAGATTCAATAGACAGCGTTATAACAGTTGTGTGAGAAGATTGAGAATATTAAAAGTACTGAATTTTAAGTTAGTGTAATAATTGCTGTTTATAACAATAATAGATTTAACAAAAAAATATTTCTTCAATCCACATAATACCCAAAGGGGCAGACTTGCTTTATGTGGAAAGTTCATTTATGTAGCACAGTTAGTTCTAATTGTCCTCGAAAAGCAGAGCCTTGCTATTTAAGAATGATTAAACCACATCCAGGACTTAATATTTGCCAAGAACCCCACAGATATCTTTGTCCAAATTCCCAAAGTTCAGATTCTGTAATTTTCTCCCTTTCACCTTGTGTAAAGTAGAATCCTTCCCACTTCCGTACTTCTCTTCCAGACACTCAAGTAAACTTGACCTCTGAGCATTGATTTTGGTTCAGTGGTTTGCAAGACTCTACTGCTTGAGATTTCCCACATGCGCCCTTCCAGAGGAGCCGTTTGTGATGTCAAGAGCGCATGTTTATTACGTAAAGTTATTTGCATTGATACATGAAATGGAAATTGATAGAGTGGGACTTGGTTTATGCCATTGGGCACTGTATGATCTGGATAAATGTGATTTTTACGGTAGCCACTGTCCTGGAAGGAGGGCAGCTCTGGGCTTGGACGAACCTCGGATGTGCCAGGTGCTTTACCAAATGACTTTAATATAATATCTTTTTTAATCTTCACCATCACCCTGTGTCATCTGAGTATTTTTAGCTGCACGAACATCATGTCATACCAACGGCTACTTAAACAGGTAAAGCTGGGACCGTCGCTCGGTGACATTACCAGAGATCCAGTCGGCCTTTCTGTTCCCCAGACTCAGTGTAGTCTCCTCCCCTTGTCACCGCACGATGGCCATCGCAGCGGCAGGCACCACGCTGAGGTCTCGGGAGGAAAGAAGGAGAGAAGAGGAGTGGAACCACTTATGTCCCCATTAATCAGAACAGCAACCTTTACTCAGAACACCCAGAACAAATGTCTTCCAACGTATTGGAAGTTGACCGGAACTGGGTCGTGAGCTCCCCATCAAGGGAAGCTGGGAAGTGGGACCAAGGTTTTCGTGTTATGAGTCATGATTCACCACCCAGCATTCTAGTAGCGAAAAAGAAGGAAGATGTGATTATTAAGGGTCGGTTTTTAGGGTCTGACACAAATCCTGTATTTGCTGGACCCACGGAAAAGTCCAGATCGAGATAGGACAGATGGGCAAAAGTCACCAGGCTTTGGGTGACGGTGTATGAACCAAGGTCTCTTTCACTTTTAAGCCCGGGCTTCTGACTATTACGAGGCAAGCCGGGGCCCTTTTAGGAAGGACATTAGGTAATGTGCCTGATGTTTATGATGTTGGTCCCCTGAGGAAGTTAGCCTCAGGTGAAAACAGTAACATTTCAGGTTGGAAGTAGTTTTTCATTTTGTTCAAAGTGAGGTAGAATAGGAAGTTTCCTTCCCTGTCGTTCTGATGGCGTGATTATTTTATAGTAATGTAAGGCAAAGATTTTTGTCATAGATTTTTCTCGGGGTGGGAGGTTGAATAAAAGGCCTCTGGACTGCCTTATAATTATCTCTGTTTGGACACCGAGAAAGTGTCCAAAGCTAACAGAAGGGCCAGTCCGATTGGTTTTCAAAGGACGCTGCCCAGGCAGTGTGGTCCAGGTGTAATTTGGACACTACACTATGTCAGGAAGTGTTGGGCGGCCCTCTTACTGCAAGCCTCTGGGGTCCCCGTCCGCTGGAGCCGGTTCTAACCAAGGCTGAGGTTTCCTGCTTCCTGGACCCTCCCCTGCGTCCTGTTCCCGTTTGACTTTCCTCGGCCATTCACCGTTCACTTCCTCTTTCCTCCCTTGGAAGGAGGGGAGAAACCACATTTCATTACTTGGCCCCTCAAGGCGGTGGTAGTGTCCCCACTTTGGACCGTGTCTGCCCTGGCAGGAGAAGTGGCTTCAGGACATTTTTCCATCCCCCCTTGTGAGATTTCCTGTCGCGGCTGGATCCACTCACATGCGGACGGCACGGGGGTAGATGCTCCGGTCTGGCCAGTCAAGAGCAGGGCTGGGGGTGCACCTGCTGCACGATGGTGTCCAATGGCAGCTTCTGAGTCTTCCCGAGAGGCCGAGGTTTCACGTTCCTCTTCGGACCGTGCTCCCGGGTCACAGCACTCAAGCCTGGGCTCTAACTGCCCCTGACAGGTTTTTGTTGATTTTTGGTCTACTTCGTAAGAGTCACTGTGACCTAGTTTTGTTTTAACGAAGACAAACCCATGTCTCCCAAAAATCTCTTGTTTTCCATAAGAAGAAAACAAATAGTTTTGCTTTTGGCCGTTCAAGGGTGGAGAGGAGGCTCCCGCTTCAGAGCATGGATCGTTCTAGAAGGACGAGGGCAGTCTGTGGTGGCAGAAGCAGACGCACTGGCACCAGAGAGGCAGGCTTGCGGCAGGTGTCGGCTCCGTGTGCTCCGGAGTCGGTCAGGCCTGGAAGGAAGACCTTGTGCGACATTCGTTCTGTGTCACCCCCCCTTGAAACATTTCTCCTGCTTCCCTTTCTCTCCTCACCTACGCTGCCCCAACTACGAACACATATAGGAGTCCACTCCCTGCAGCGCCTGCTGTAAACCGGTCGGCTGAGCGTCCGGCTTCAGCTCAGGTCATGATCTCACAGTTCGTGGGTTCAAGCCCCGCGTCGGGCTCTGTGCTGACAGCTGCTTCGGATTCTGTGTGTGTCTCTCTCTCTGCTGCTCCCCTGCTCACACTCTGTGTGTGTCTCTCTCTCTCTCTCAAAAATAAACAAACATTAAAATAAAACAGAACAAAACCAGGACTGGAGGGAGCAGTCCTCTGCCCTCAGACAACCCTCGTCGGGGGAGAAGACAGCCCTGGCGGGGAAGTGGATCCTCCGTTCAAGGTTCGTTCCATCCTCATCATCATCACCATGGTAACCACACTCGACCCTTCATGTGTACACGGTGTGGTGCTCGTTCTTGTGGACACACGCAGGTGTAGAGCCCAGTGGGTGCTTCTGACCCCACATACTTCTGTCGCGCTCAGCGGTCGGGGTGGTTCCTACGAATGAGAAGTGAGTGGCAGGGTCTGTGCGCTATAGAACTGGTGAAGAAGGGCGGCCTGGGGCGCAGACCTTGAAAGAGGACGGAGCCAGGCATGGGACAGCAGGGAGTGTCACCTGCCGGCTGTCCGGGAGCAGGCTCCAGGGAGAGCCCAGCGTGTGAGGTGTTTGGGCGTGACGACCGTGGAGAGGGGACGGGGGGACAGGTGGAGGAGAGGAGGACAGGCCGGGGAGAGGCGGAGGTGGAAGCAGGCCCAGATGCAGCGTCGGCCCACCCCCACAGGGAGCTCGGCGGCAAGGGAAGACTCTAGAGTTGTCGCAAATTGCAGTGAGATGGCCGGGCCCTTGGACCTGCCCTTGGATTAGTCGTCAGCTGCCGACGGCCCCTGGACACGCCCCGAGAGGGACCCCTGTCTGCAGCATCTCTCTTCCGAGAAGGTCGTTGGTGCTTGGATGGCACGCTCCTGCAGCTGAGCAATGGACTTCATCGCTGGGGATCCCGGGCACCACCCGCCTGTCCCCACAGGCAGGACACAAACGAAAGTGGGCATAGCCTGGGTGGTGGTCACTGAACCGCAGTGGCTGTCCCTGCAGGGGGAGCAGAGCAGGAGGTCACGCTGGATGTGTCGGTAGGAGGAGGAAGGTGGAGCCAGAGACTTCCGGGCTAATCCCATAGATGTTAGGAATGTGCTGGAGAGTCTGAGCAGCAGGTGAGTGTGACATGTGCAAAACACACGTCCGGCTTAGCCGTGCAGGGCAGTAGGCCTGGCAACAGGGGAAAGGCAGGAAAGGCTGTAGGTTAGCAGTTCTCGAAGGCGGGGTCGGACTGGGGAAGAGCCCAGTGTCACAGGCGGACATCAGAGTCCTCATCCAAGCCCACTGGCTCCCAGTTCACCGTGTAGCTCTTCCTGGGCCTCTGTTTACCCAACTGTAAAAGGGATAAGCCTGGGCGTGCCTCTGCAGCCCTAACTTGTGATTCTACATTAAAGTTATCTATTAATTTGTGTGCCTTAATAGTGTTTTTGAGAAAGATGTCGCAGGCTAGTTTAGTGTAAAGCCAGACTTCTGGAAGCTTTGGTTTGGATAGTGAATGTTAATTGGTTCCTTCACGCTCATGGCCTTCCAAATCCCTCTATTTCTTTTTGGATGTTTATTTGTTTATTTTTGAGGGGGAAGAGAGAGGGAGAGAGAGAAAATCCCAAGCAGGCTCCACAATGTCATCCTAGGGCCGAATGCGGGGCTCGAACTCCTAACCCATGAGATCACGACCTGAGCCGAAATCGAGGATTGGATGCTAACCGGCTGAGCCACCCAAATGCCCCTCAACTCCCTCTGTTTCAACACACATTTTGAAGCCAGTGGATTACGGATTCAAATGGAACCTGAATCGTGTATCTGCTATTATAAGCCTGAGAGTTTTGTGTCTTAATCAATTATAACATATCCGGTAATTTAACCCAACTGCACAGAAGACCGATCTCGCTTTCCTGGTTGCACAGAGACAGAATGTGTTTACCTAAGTTTCTGCTTAAATAGCAAAGAAAAGAGAATTACACTGGCAATAAAAAAAAAAGTCAGTTTGAGCCCAAACTCATTAAGAACTTAGGTTAGACCTGTTTCTTTTCCCTGGTAAGGTCTGTGGCATAAGTTGGTGTGATGACCAGAATCAAAAGCTAATTTAAGGAATAACAAACACAAGATAATAAACAAAGTTAGACTCACAGATCAGGACTCTGGCTGCCTTTGCTTTCAAAATGGTTCATAGAGAAAATTTTCCATATTGGAGAAATTTCAATTTCTTGGTTCATTATCTCAAAACATGGATTTTTATGCATACACATTTATTATTGAAAGTATTAACTCTGTGCATTAGCTAAATTACTAACTCATGCATTCATTTAGTAAATATTTTTATTAAGAGCCTCTTGTATATCAGGTAGCGAGTCAGGGCTGGAGATGCACTGACAGATAAAATTCAATCAGATAGATCCCAGATTTTATGGAGCTTGCAATCTAGTGGATGAGACGGACATTAACCAGACAATCCCACGGTTTTCTGTACACAGTGAGCTCCCCCCTTGTCCACGGGGGATGCATTCTAAGACTCAGTGGACACCTGAACCCACGGACAGGGTTATACAGCAAGCCCCAGCCACACTGTGCTTTCTTGCTCTACATGCATGCCTGGGATGAAGTCTAATTTGTAAGTTAGGCACAGTAAGAAATTAACAACAATAACCGATAATCAAATAGAACAATATAACAATCTACTCTAATAAAGGCATGTGAATGCGGGCTCCCTCTCAAACTACCTTATTCTGTCCTCACCCTTCTGATGCGGGCATGTGATGATGCGGTGCCCGCGTGAGGAGAGGAGGGGAGGTGCGTGGCCTGGGCACAGTGATGGAGCCATAGGCCACCGCTGACCTGACGATGCATCAGAAGAGAGTCGCCTACCAGACCGTGGTGGAGCCGGGTCACTGAAACCTTGGGAAGCAACGCTGCAGAGAAGGGGGGAGACTAATCACAGGGTGAGGTCCGTGAGGATTCCTCTGAGGACGGGAGGTGGAGCTGAGCCCTGGGGATGAAAGCTCGGTGGACTCAGGTGATCAGAGCTTGGAGTCACTGGTGAATATTTATTTCAAGGGCATTAAGGCTTTTGGCATTTTATATTATCTTGAGAAAAAGAAAACCCCACTATGCTGACTTAACCAGGTGCTGGAGGGCATCCAGAAGTTGGAAGCAGAGCCAAGTTCACACTTGACGTCGAGTCTCGGAGGACAGGGAGACGGCCGCGGTTCTGCTGGAGCCTCGTTGGCCGCTGTGGGCTAACGGTGTTCGAAGCTCCAGTCTGAGTAAAATCAAGCACCGGCGGGGCCACTCCAAACACGAACCTGTGGGCACTCATGGTTTCTCCCAAGTAGGTGTCTCCTGACACGCGGGTCCCTTCTCAGAAGGTGAGGAGCGCTGCCAGGAAAGCCCCAGCATGAACAGAGAGCTCCACGTGGGTCCCCATTCTCAGAGGCAGCATCTTAGGAACACAGAGGGGAAATTGCAGAGGCGGCATTGTCTCTCTGGCGTTAATTTCAGTCTTGAATCCCAACCTGCCCCTCATTCGTCCCCCAACCCTGGTGTGAGGCGCGGGTCTCCAGGTCCAGATGGGAAGCGTGAATCGATCCAACGAGCGCCTGCCCTACAGCACTTTGGGGCAAACACCAGCTCAGAGCAGATCGCTCTGTACAGTGAGTGAAAACCAACAGCCGTAACGTGAGAAATGTGAAAGAAGTATTTATGTATCGTAACATAAAACTATATCCTAAAAGAAGGAATGTTTAGAAAGTAATTTATTGCAGGAAACAAATACTGCTTAAATTACCTTTGCTTTGGCGATTGATGAAATTGAAGAAAATATCAAGTATATGAAAATAATGAGATGAAAAAGGCTTAGAAGTTCAGGCAAATATGTAGACATATGAAACAGAAGGATTTTGACGGCCTGATGAGGGGCAAAATTAGCATTGTAGAAAAACACTGAATCTGTGACACGGAATATACAGAAATTAAAATGTTCTTTTTTGTTTTTTCTTACTCTCATTTTTGTTATTTTTTGCTTTATTCCTTTATCATGTTTATATTTTGGGGGCATAGCTCAATTTTTGGTACATTTCTTGATTTCTGGTGTTTTTCTCTCCAGACCATATTTTGCTGGAGTTCGTGGTCTTTGGTGATTTTGGAAGTCTTAAGTTTTGTTATTAAAAATCCCAACTGGGTATTCTAAGTTAATCACACGCATGATTAAGTCAAATAAATGCTCACTTAATAGTGTAAGGGTGTATCATGGGTGTGTGTGTGTGTGTGTGTGTGTGTGTGTGCGTGTGTGTGCACATACGGCCCTGTGCACTTTCTTCTCCAAGAAGATTTTTGGCTTTGCTTTCACACTTGTGACCGTATTTCCGAGCCCTCATACCGCTGATGTCTAGCAGAATTTTCTGTAATCACGGAGACTTTCCGCATGGGCACTAACGCTGGCCACCAGCCACACGTGTGGGCAGCCGTTGCTTGCAGTGCGGATGGTGTGTTTCGGGTCCTAATTTGAGGTAGATGAAAATCTCACACGATACAGAGCTCGACAAGTTACCGTATTCCTTTGATTACTCTGCACCCCACTTGAGTTTATACAAGTGTCTCCTCCCTTCCCCACGAATTACAGAGACTCTTTGCTCAGATGGTCACTGGGAGGGTTTCATAAACTCCTCGTCATCCACCAGGGTTCCGCCCACGTGGCGCCTTCCCGGAAACACCCCTGACCCCCCACCTGAGGACAGTTGTCTTCTGTCTTTGGGCACTTAGTGCCGACTTGAAATCCTGTGTTTTCCTTTATCTGGCCACCAGATCAGCCTTCTTCAGGGCAGTGACTAAAGCAGGCTTGGTGAAGTTTCGGTTTGCTAAATCTGCAGAAACCCAGCTAACTCTCCTCAAGACTCAATGGACCTGAACGTCAACCATTAGGCAGTGACCTACACAAGGCCATTGTCATTTAACTGGGGAGACTCTCCTACTATTTTTAGTCAAGGATTTGCGGGTTTTGGCGTGAGCCTGTCCAGTCTTGGGATGTGCAGAGTGTTCTGGGCTCTCTCTTTACCCGGGGTGACATGACACCCAGGGGTGGCCCAGAGCATGCGGACTGCCAGCCAATCCCAGGAGGACAGGCGTGAGATAAAAACAGCATGCTGGCCGCTTTCATTCCTTACTTTTGTAGCTGTCAGATAATATTTCTTGTGGGAGTTTGTTTAAAGCCTGTGCCCCTAAAATGTGGTCTGGGTAATATTCTTGATGAGTTGTTGGCACAAAACCTCTGTTTTTCTATGTGAAATGGCTAACCATGGATGGAAGTAAATCACTGAGAAAAGTCAAAAAAGAATTTTTTGAAAACTTGGTATCATTAAACTTGAAAATCTATGCTGCGTTTTTCCTGGGAAAGAAAAGCCCTCTGTGGATTGTCAAATATGAATGCTTTGAATATGGTTTGAGGTACGTTGAAATTAAGAGCTTCTTAAGACCATTTTGTGGTTCTTAATGTAGGGCAAGAGAGTATGTAAAGTAACCTACGCGAACCTGCATTAAAATAGTAAGGCGCTGTATAGACACAAGGTACAGTTTTGCTCCATTGTGGCGAGTATAGGTAAAACCCTTTGCGTTGTTAAGACTATCCGGAGGTTAAGGATTTCAGCGATGCTTTGTGGTTATATTTTATAAAAGGATTCTTTGCTTTAAGCAGTGTAAGTCATCAGGAGAATAAAGGATCATGGTTGTGTGGACATGCATCCTTCTAGAGTGGATTTCTCTCTCTCGCCCCTGTTAGCACGTGGAGTCAGAGGATTCTATGCTGTGGGGGGCTGTCCCAGGCACCGTAGGAAGTTTAGCAGCATCCCTGGCCCCCCACCCCGGATCCCAGCAGCAAAACCCAAAAATGTCTTCAGACAGTGCCAAACTTTGACCTTGGGGGACAGCACTGCCCAATTTGAGAAGCATCGTTCTGGAACATTGGTTGAAATGTGTGGGCCTAAAAGTTAATAATCTGGAGCATCTGACTGAGGCCCTTGTTCCTGCAGCCTTGAGATGCCCTGAGACAGTTTCCGTAAACACCGCTCACAGGACTGCCAGCCCCTAGCACGGGCTTCCTGGCCAGCATTCACCAGAGACACCCTGAGTTGCCTTGGGTTGTGAAGCCACAGTGGGCTGACTTTTTTGGATGCAAGTTGGACTTACTCATTTATCAGAATAATTGACATTTAAAAAAAATGTTATGACTGTTCTTTGAAAAATTCCAGCAGTACAGAACACTACAAAGAAAGCCACAAATCACCCCTGTCCCACTTTCTAAAAATAACTAGAGTTCGCATTTGGCGAATAGCATTTCTGGACATTTTCAACACATATACCAAGAGGACTTTGCATGGGATCAATAAATTGACATAAATCTATGAAAATGCTGTCACAGGATGAATGCCATTTCAAATTAGAAATATTTCATTTCTGTGAATTTAATAGAGGTTAAGGAAATTAAACTTGGGACAAATGCTTCACAGAAGAATAAATCATTTCCTCAGAGATGTCCCTAAGGATGAGATGATGAAGAACACAAGGAATTTGGAGTTACTGCATTTAAAACCTTCATGGTTAAGTTTCAGACAAGATTTACTTGACTTCCTATGACTTTCCTCCATTCCCCTCCCAATCCTCATTATATTTGCTAATTTAATATGGCCCCTGGTCCGTCCTAGAACCTTAATGACTTCTGTGGCTTATTCAGGGTTCCGTATTGACGCGGATTAAAGACTCAGCATCGTTCCTTTTGCACAACTTGTATGAGCCCGTTTTTAAAAAGTTTGAATCCTCTCCTGGTTAGATTTCTTCCTCCCCTTTTTAAAGAAAGGCTTCATTTTCTGAATTTTTTGCTTTAACATTTGAAAATGTTATTTTATTTCTGTTGTATTCTATTTTCTATTTCATGTGATAAAACAGACGTGACATAAAATTCACCACCGTGACCATTTGTACGTGTGCCGTGCCGCGCTGTTGAGTAGATTCACGGTCGTGAGACCGTCCCCGGCGTCCATGTCTGGAGCGCTCTTCGTCTTACGAAACTAAGCGTCAGGACCCATCAGACAACAGCTCCCCATCCCTTCCTCCCCCCAGACCCTGGCAACCACTATTCCGCTTTCTGCCTCGGTGAATCGTCTATTCTAGCTACGTCGTAAGTGGAGTCATACACTGGTTTTGTCCTTTTTTCCCCCTCGGTCTGGTGGATTTCACTAAATATGACGGTCTTTGCGGTTCATCCATGTTGTAGCATAGGCCAGAACTTCACTCATTTCTAAGGCTGAATAATATTCCGTTGTTTGGCTTTATCACATTTTATTTATCCAGTCCATGGACGTTTGGGTTGTTTCCGTCTTCTGGCCATTTTGCATGTTGCCGCAATGGACATGGGAACACGAGGATCCGTTTGAGTTCCGGCTTTCAGGCCTTGTGGATGTATACCACAAAATAGAGTCGCTGTTTAATTGTTTCAGAAACCACCAAACTGTTTTCCACCACTTTACATTCCCACCAGCAAAATACAAGGCTTCTCATTTGTACACACCCTCTTCAAAACTTTTTGTCTGTTCGTTTGTTTCTGGTTTTGTAAAAAAAATTAGCCGTCATCCGATGGGTCTGAGGTGGTATTTCACTGTGGTTTTCCTTCGTGATTCCCTAATGGTTCGTGATGTTGAGCAGTATTTCTGTGCTTACTGGCCATCTGTATGTCTTCTTTGGAGAAATGTCTATTTGTGTCTTTTGCCGAATTTTTAATTGGGTGGTTTTTTTTTTTTTTTGGTCGTTGAATTTTGCTCAATATATTCTGCCTATCAATCCCTTATATGATATATAATTTTTAAGCATTTCCTCCCTTTCTATGGATTATCTTTTTACTCTGTTAATAGTGTCCATTGATGCATAAAAATTTTAAATTTTGATAAAGTGCTTTTATCCTTGACTAGGTCTTGGCTAAGTACAATATATTCTTAGATGGTAGGTGTTTTTTTTGTTTGTTTTGTTTTTTAGAATTTTGTATGTATTTTTCTGTCTTCCATCATTAAATGTTTCTGTGGAGGGGCGCTTGGGTGGCTCAGATGGTTAAGCATCTGACTTCAGCTCAGGTCATGATCTCGTGGTTCGTGGGTTCAAGCCCTGAGTTGGGCTCTGTGCTGACAGCTCAGAGCCTGGAGCCTGCTTCAGATTCTGTGTCTCCCTCTCCCTCTGCCACTTCCCCACTTGCACTTTGTCTTTCCTTCTCTCTCAAAAATAAATAAGTATTAAAATTTATTTTTTAAATGTTGCTGTGGAGAAGACAGACTTTTCCCCTTGCAATTGACTTGCTTTTTCTGCATGAATATTTCACAGTTTCTCCCTATCTGCCTTCTCCCAGGAGTGTTCCCTGCCCCCTTTTTCAATTAGAAAAAAAATCTGAAGAAAAAGAAAAATGCAGAGACTAATATAACAGGCTCATGTGCCCACCACCCAGAATTAATTAATATTAATGTTTTGTCATATTTTGGTCACAGTAGTTTTTCTAATCAGTAGTTTACATGTGGATAGTTTAAGAAGTTTCTTGGGTTGGCTTCTGGGAGGCAGAGCTAAGATGATAAGGATTCATGTCCAAGTGATTTATGGGGCACGTATTTCCAGTGGAGCCCAAGAGGAGGTGGGGAAAACAAGACAGGGAAGGGAAAGGGGAAGGAGCACAGCAAAGGCAGGATTTCAGGGGTGGGTCCCAGCCTCCGTCTCGTCCTGCAGGGAGCTCTGGGGCACATACCCATCTGCAGGGTTGGACTTATCTCCAGGCAAGGGCGCCTGGCCTGCCTCCAAACTTTGAAATATACTAGTATACAGATATGTTCCTCCATCGCTTTATTTTAGTACAC
Organism: Mungos mungo; assembly: GCA_004023785.1. NCBI lineage: Eukaryota > Metazoa > Chordata > Mammalia > Carnivora > Herpestidae > Mungos > Mungos mungo. The sequence goes on from PISW01004650.1 coordinate 87,770, forward strand.
AGCCTACAAGGGACGCATTTTAGACCTGAGGACACCTGCAGACTGAAAGTGAGGGGATGGAGAACCATCTATCATGCCGATGCACGTCACGGGAAAGCCAGAGTAGCCATACTTCCATCAGACAAACTAGATTTTAAAAAGGCTGTAACAAGAGATGAAAAGGGACATTATATCATAATTAAGGGCTACATCCATCAAGAAGAGCTAACAATTGTAAATATTTATGTCCCCAACTTAGAAGCATCCGAATATACTCAATCACAAACATAAGCAAACTTACTGATAATATCATAATTGTATGAGACTTTAATACTCCACTTACAGAAATGGACGGACCAAGCAGAAAATCAACAAGGAAAAAGCGGCTCTGAGTGACACATTGGACAATATGGACTTAACAGATAAATTCAGAACATTTCATCCTAAAGCAACAGAATACACATTCTTCTCAAATGCACATGGAACATTCTCCAGAATAGATATGGAGTCACACATCAGCCCTCAACAGGTACGGAAAGATTTAGATCATACCATGCATATCTTCAGTTCACAACGCTGTGAAACTTGAAATCAACCACAAGAAAAGATTTGGAAAGCCCCCAAATACATGGAGGTTAAAGAAAATTCTACTAAAGAATGAATGGGTTAGCCCAGAAATTAAAGAAGTTAAAAAATACATGGAAGCAAATGAGAATGAAAACAGGACAGTCCAAGCCCTTTGAGATGCAGCAAAGGCAGTCCTAAGAGGAAAATACATTGCAATCCAGGCCTGTCTCAAGAAGCAAGAGAGGTCCCAACTACACAACCTGACCTTACACCCGAGGGAGCGAGAAAATGGGAGGTGCCTTCAGACTCTGTAGTGGTGCTCCTAATTCCATTCTCGGAATTGATGTTAAGTGACTTTTCTCTATTTTCTTCAGTAGTCTTGCCAAGGAATTTTATTAATTTTATTAGTCTTTGTAACAAACGATTTTCAGATCTGTTGATCCTCTTTCTTTTATTTTTGTTTTCTCTTTTGTAATTGCTGTTCTCATCTTTATTATTTTCCTTCTACTTTCCATAGGTTTCATTTGCTGCCATCTTCCCAATGTCTTGAAATAATTTGAGATTGTTAATTTTTTCAACTTCCTCCTTTTCAGATATCTACATGTAGAACTACAAATTTCCTATATTGTCTTCTAAGTATTTTATGGTTTTAGGACTCACATTTAGGCTTTTAATCCATTTTGAGTTTATTTTTGTGTTTTGTGTAAGAAAGTGGTCCAGTTTCATTCTTTCACATGTTTCCATCCAGTTTTCACAGCACCGTTTGTCAAAGACTCTGCCTTATTTCCTGTTAGTGTTCTTCTCCTCTGTCAGATTAACTGGCCGTACAGCTGTGGGTTCATTCCAGGGCTCCCTCTTCTTTTCCATTAATCTGTGTCTGTTTTTGTGCTGACATCATGCTTTTCTGACTACTTTAGCTTTGTAGCATTTCTTGAAATCTGGGATTATGATACCTCCAGATGTTTTTTTCTTTCTTAACATTGTTATGGCTATACAGGGTCTTTTGAGGTTCCATACAAATTTTAGTATTATTTGTTCGAGTTCTGTGAAAAATGTTGTTAGATATGGTGTGTACACACACACACACACACACACACACACACACACACACAGTGGAATATAACTCAACCGTGAAAAGAATGAAATCTTATCATTTGCAACAACATAGGTAGAGCTAGAGAGTATAATGCTGAGTGAAATAAGTCAGTCAGAAAGAAAAATACCATATAGTATCACTCATATGTGGAATTTAAAAAACAAATAGACAAAGGGAAAAAAGAGACAGACCAAGAAATAGACTCTTACTTGTAGAGAACAAACAGATGGTTACCGGAGTGGAGGTGGATAGAAGAATGAGTGAAATAGACACTGAGAAATGTATAGAATCGTTTAATCGCTAAATGTGCACCTGAAGCTAATAAGACTATATGTTAATTATAGTTGAATTTCAAAAATGGGAAAGAATAAAAGACTCTTAATTTCCAAATAGGAATTTTTTAGTGTTTTTATTGGTGTTTTGCTTATTTGATTTGTGGGCAGAGAAAGTACTTTCAACCCTTTGAATTCTTGGGATTTGCTCAGCTTACAATCAATTTCTGCAAACATTTTGTAAGTATAAAGAATGTATATTCTGTACTGGTTGGTTATAGCTTTCTATATGTGTATCTTCATTCCTTTTGTAGTTGAATTATTTCAATATACTATACTGTTACTTATTTTTCATCAGTTCAGTAAATTAATAAGTTGTGTTAAAATCTCCCACCATGATTGTGGATTTTTCTATTTCACTTTATAGTTCTGTCAGTTTTTGCTTTGTGTATTTTAAGGTTATATTATAGGTACTTTCAGAATTTTTGTTCTATCCTGGAGAATTCAAACTTCAAACATCATCAAGCATCCTGTTTGTCTCTTCCTCTTAAAGTCAATACTGTCTGCTTTGTGTAATTAGACTAAATTTATTTTGGTTACTAGTCTTGTGTCCCTTTTTTCAATCTTTTATTCTCAATCTTTGTGGTCATTATAGTTGGGGAGAGGGAGGGAGGCAAACCATGAGAGGCTCCTGAATACTGAGAACAAACTGAGGGCTGATGGGGGTGGAGGAGAAGGGAAGGGGGAGGATGGACATGGAGGACGGCACTCATTGGGATGAGCGCTTGGTGTTCTATGGAAACCAACTTGACAATAAGCTATAAAAGAAAAAATCAATACACATTTAAAAAACTTATTTTTAAACATTTTAAATAAAAAATTAAATTTTTAAATAAAAAATAAAGAAGAATATAAAAGGGGCACCTGGGTGGCCCAGCTGGTTAAGCTTCTGACTTCAGTGCAGGTCATGATCTTGTGGTTCATGAGTTTCAGCCCCGCATCAGGCTCTGTGCTGACAGCTGGGAGCCTGGATCTTGCTTCATATTCTGGGTCTCCCTCTCTTTCTCTGCCCCTCTCATGCTCACAGCCTATGTCTCTCTCACTTAAAAATAAATAAACATTAAAAAATTAAAAAAGAATATACTTGAGTTTTAAATTTCACCCTGATAATCTTTATCTTTTAACTGGTACATTTTATTCTATTTGAATTTAAGGCAATTGTTGACATATTTGCACATAAATCTCTCATTTTGCTATGTGCTTTTTAAATGTATTCATCTTAGTTGTGTCCTTCTTCCCATTTTGCTTCTCTGGGGTTGATTATGTATCCTTAATGTATGTTTTCCCAGCTATTAATTTGTAAGCTTCCACTCTTTTTTGTTCTTTCAATGATAATGCTAGGGATCAAAACATGTATACCTGACTTACCAAATCCATTGTTCATTTGTCTTTTTATCCTCTTCCGAGATGACGCAAGGAGTTCCGGACATTGACTGTCATCTCCAGCTCTTGTGACGCATACGCCGTTGTTGCCATGTAGCTTGTTTACCCAGAAGTATTTTAAGTCCCGTAAGCCATTACAATTGCTGTTTTATGTAGTGGCTCTTTATTGAGATTTGCCCCCTTATTTGCCATTCCTATTTTGATTCTTCATTTCTTCCTGAATTTCCAGGCTTCCGTTAACCCTAATATCACCTTTTACTGTTTCCTTTAAGACTGGTCTGATACTGATGATTCTATTTTTGTCTGAAAATGGCCTTATTTCCTTCAGAGAGGACATTTTTCTCTTTTCTAATTGCCCTCGGGGGGACGTTGATCCGCATCACCTGGCCGGCCACGCTGTCCAGCAGACTTCCACATCTGGCAGCGTTTGCCTTGCTGCTCAGGCTTAGCTGATGTTGTGCTGGCCATCCTTCATGATGGTGTCTTATTAAATCTTTTTACATATAAAACACCTTTACATTTAGGAATTTGCTTTTAACAAAAAGTAAAATTAAAACAAACCAAAACAAAGCCTTCGTAGTATTTGGGCGTTTTTAGTTATGTATCTTACTATAACTGGAAAGGAACTGGTTACAGTTCTTTCCTAGCTTGTCTAATAGCCTGAAGATTGCACTCATGCTGAGAACGGCACCTAGACGCTCGCATCCACCGTCTGCGCTGGCGCAGGGCTTGTTATGGAGAGGTGGCCCTGGTGGCTCCTGGGCTTCCTGGGGACCCTGGTGCCTCATGTGTTAGTGCAAAAATATTGGTCTACACCCTGGGAATTTTTCTTTGAGCTTTTCAAATACACTCGTATTTTATATCTGAAATACCCCAGAGACAAATCCTTGGGTGCAAGGAGAGTTAAAGTTAGGACAATGAGCACCATGGAATAACTTCTCATCTTCTGCTTCTGTGTGCACCTTGCTGAACTCACTGTCCTGTGAAGATGACAAAGTGCCCTTTGTTTTTATATTAAAGTTATTTGCATCTGTGCTTCTTCCTGGTGTTTCTTACTTATTTTTTGCTTACATGGTGTTGTTCTGCAGCAGGATTGTAAAGAATCTGACCTCAGTTATAACTACACACGCCTGTTGATAACCTCCAAACCGGCAGTCACTGGTTACCAGGAGGCTCCCAGTTCGGCCTCTAGGGGCCAGGAAGAGAGTGTGAATCCTTACGGTGGCTGGATGAAGTCTGCAAATTGGAAGGCACGGCCCCTTAAAAATCGTGCGGCCATATCTTGGCTGTTGTAAATAACGCAATAAATATGGATGAATAGATAAAGACGATATAGCATATATAGTACAATGGAATCTTTTAAGTATTTATTTTGACAGAGAGCGAGCATGATTGGGGGAGGGTCAGAGAAAGAGAGAGAGAATCAGAAGCAGGCCTCATGCTGTCACATGGATCCTGACATGGGGCTTGATCCCACGAACTGTGAGATCATGACCGGAGCCAAAATCAAGAGTAGGACCTTACCCAGCTGAGCCACTCAGGGGCCCATATACTACAGTGGAATATTCCTTAGCTGTAGGAAAGAATGAGATCTTGCCACTTGCAATGACGTGGACGGAGCTAGTGAAATAAGTCGGTCACAGAACGACAAAGACATATGATTTCACTCCTGTGTAGACTTCAAGAAACAAACGAGCAAAGGAAAAAGAAGTAGAGAGCTGGAGACAAACCATGACTCAGACTCTTAACTACAGAGAACACAGTGCCGGTCACCAGACAGGAGGGGGGTGGGGCATGGGCGAGGCAGGTGATGAGGGGAGCCTGGAATCACTGTGTTTACTCGAAACTAATATTGCACCGTGTTGATTCTCCTGGAGGAAAAAACCAGGTGGCCATGCGTCGCTCGAATCGTTGCCATGCCGGCATGTGGGTCCTGTATGGGTTTCTTCTTTTCCTGAGAAGTCAGAAGTATAGACTTTTATGTACGATCTCCATACTTTTAAACATTAGCCAATAAGATAAATTATAGTGAGATAAATCAATCAATGTGCGGGACAGATTCCTCCTGGGGCCACCGGGGCGCTTCCTCTAAGCCACTACCCAGGCGAGGCTTGTGTGCTGTGCACGGGGCACTGAGGGTCTCACCTCGGGGGGTGGGGTTTGCAGGTGGTCTGAGGCTCAGCGGGACGCACGCGCGCCACAAGCCGCCGAGTACGGACGCCCGAGTCACCCTGGCACCTCCTTTCTCCCTGCGTCCGGGCAGCTGACACATCGCATTGATTCTAGCTCCCGAAAACTTACGTCTAAGAAAGTCAATCTTAAAAGTTCTCATCTCAAGAAATAGACATTTTGTAACGAGGTATGGGGACGATGTTAACTCGGCTGGTTGTGGTGATCCTTTTGCAGTATAGACAAATATCGAATCGTTGGTTGTTATAGACCTAAAACTCATACGATGTCATATGTCAGTGGCGTCTGGATACAAAAGTAACCAAACAAGTGACAAAAACACCTTCCAGTCTGCGCCCTCCTCTGCCAGACCCTGGTGGCCTCCAGCCTGGTTCTTGTCTCTCGCTTGCCCTGCACAGCGGCTCCTCCCCCCGCAGCCCTTCCCCACATCCCTGCCAGAGCAGTTTCCCCAAAACAACACTTTGCCCAAGTCTCTTCTCCGCTTAAAAATACCCCAGCGAGTCAGGGAGCCCGGGAGGCTCAGCTGGTTAAGCGTCTAACTCTTGGTTTCGGCTGAGGTCTGACCTCACGAGTGGTAGGTTCAAGCCCTTGCATCGGGCTCCGTGCTGACAGTGCGGAGCCTGCCTGGGATTCTCTCTCTCTTCCCATCCCCTGCTTTCACTCTCTCTTTCAAAATAAATAAAATAAACTTAAATATTCTGGTGAGTCAATAAATCACTGTGCCGGAGTGCTTCCCTCTGCTCTGCACCCCCTCCCCGCCCCGCACCCCTCCCCTCTCCACACCCCCTCCCTGCTGCTCGCCACCACGTGCTGCGGCCGTGCAGGAGGCGCACCTGCCCGGCTGCATCCAGGGCTCCCTTGCCCTCTGGCTCCCGGTCGGAGGTGACCACTGGCCCCGTGAGCCCGGGGGGACTGGAGAGCGGAAGGAGGGCCGGGTGTTTCTGTCCTCAGCTCCCACCTTGTAGGGTCAATGTGGGCTGTGATCCTTTTTAAAATTTTTAATGTTTATTTATTTTAGAGGGAGAGCACAAGCAGGGGAGGAGAAGAGAGCGAGGGAGACACGGAATCTGAAGCAGCTCCAGGCTCTGAGCTGTCAGCACAGAGCCTGACGCGGGGGCTCGAACCCATGAACCGTGAGATCACAGCCTGAGCCGAAGTCCCACGTTTAACCGGCTGAGCCCCCCTGACGCCCCTTGTGGGCCTTGGCTCCTCTCAGGCAGCCTGTAGGCACAGCGCCTGCCCGCCCTCACCCCACCTTTCACGTGAGGCCTGGGCGGGGGGCGGGGTGCTGCATCCGGCCTGTGGTGTCCCTGTGCCCCGTCCACACCTTAGTGAATAGCGTGTTTTTAGGATGCACCTCGAATGAGCCCCATCCGGAAGTGCCCTCGGTGTCCCGCTGGGACCAGGCTCTCCCCTAACACAGGGCACTGGCTCCGCTGAGAAGGTCCGCCTCGCTCTCGCACGTCTGGAAATGTTTTGCGGGGGCGCCGGGGGGGGGGTGTCCTTCGTCTGGACTTGGAGAAACCTTGGCTGCCCTGACTTGAGAAGTCTTCATAACATTTGTAGGAGGTTTTGGTTTTCCCAGAGCAAGAGGTCCAACCAACTTCCAAGCTAGGAGTCTGGGTCGAGGGCGCAGAGGAGGAGGTGGAAGGCACAGGACCTGCTCAGTGGCACCTGGCTGATGCAGGGTAGGGGCTCGAGGAGGCGGGGCTGGCGGGGGCACTCCAGGGGGCAAGGTGCTTCCTCAGAAGCTGTCCCAGACCGCGCTGACCCCAGGCTCAGGGAAGAGGGCCCCGGGGGCGGGCTCCTGCAGGGGAGCTGCCACACGAGGAGGGTCTCTGTGCCGCTTAGGAGTTGGCCATGGGGCACGGGACTCGGCAGACGGGCTTGTGTTCAGGGAGCAATGAGATTATGGTGTGCCTGCATCTGGAATGTGGCGCGAGCCCCAGCTGTGGAAAGGCAGCTGGAGAAAGAGGTAGAGCGGGTCGCAGAGAGCCAAGAGATACAGGACGCACGTCCCGAGGGACGGGTGAAGGGTTTGAAGAAGGAGGTAAATTAATCAGGGCCACGTTGTTGGGAAGGGTCAACCAAACCCCAAAGGTCACTGACCATCAGGGACATGATTGTGGATACTCAGGAGTCCCCTCCCCCACACCCGTCATCATGGTTTTGGTCACTGAAGATCAACCACAGCATCGTCCTGGAGGACATGATCCTCCTTCTGACCCAACACCAGAAGGGCAAGAGCAGCCCCAAACTGCATCACGTGCCCACGTCACTCACCTCCCTTCTCCTGAGTTAGGCGTTCTGTCGTCTCACATCACCGCGAGAAGAAAGGAGAATGAGAACAAGAAGTTTGGAGAGAGACCACGCCCACTGTGGTACATTGTTACAATCATTCTATCACATTATGAGTTATTGTAATGGGTCCCTTCCTGCACCTTAGACACGAACTTTTACCAGAGGTGTGCATGCTTAGGAAGAACATTGTCCTTCCGGGGTTCAGTTCTATCTGTAGTTCGAGGCTCTACCAGGGGTCTTGAAACGTAGCCCCTGTAGATAAGGGGGGACAACTGTATACACTTTTCAGTCTCGGGTCCAAACGGCTGGAGAGGGAGAGGGGAGATAGAGGTATGGAGCGTTCCCCAGTAGTGCGTCGCGCACAGCTTTAGGTGTGTCTGTGTTTAATGTATTCTTGTTGAATTGAATTGTTGAGTCTGTGTGACAGCTTGAGTGACATTTTTATGCCATTTACCTAACTTATGTATTTTTAAGATTTTTGTTGTTAAAGACCGTAAGGTCACATTAACCTGAAAGAATGTATTTACTGTTAACAAAATCTGGGTCATTTGAGATCTCCTTAAATGACCTTTGTGGTCACAGTGGAATGAACATTTATTTGATGTCTGGGAAGTAATATCCCAGTGGAACTTATTTTATTTTGGGTTGTTTTTAATATGGAGCTGTTAATATAGCATTTCCAATAAGTGACCTTATATGTGAAATCTGTGTTTAATTACTGACATTTTTGCAAGACTGGTAGAACTGTACTGTTCATTATAAGTCGCAGATTTAAGGACTTGTCAGGAAAATATTTTATGATTTGATTTATGCATGGGGATCCAAGAAAGGGGAGGAGCCCTTGAGTCTTTATGAGGTTGTGAACACACTCATTCCTACAACATTCGTGGGTTTTGCCAGGCCTATTATATAATGAGTAAACAATATCTCTTTTGAATTTTTTCACCCAAAAATATTCTCCAGTTAGAGCTTCGCTTAGGAAAATATGACTTCCTGAGTGGTCTTTAACCCGATCGTTATAACCAAACGGCACGAAGCACGTTTTGCTTCTCTGGATGTGTTTCTATAGGTTTCCTTTGAGTGATTTTTTTTCTCCCCCTTAAAAAAAAGAACTTTTATTGGGTGTTTTACTGCATAAACTGTACATGCTCACTGTATAAAGTTGGGAAATCTAGATGAGCAGAAGGTAAAAAATGGAAAAGCATTGTCATTCCATCACCATTCCAAAACAGATGAAACTAAGACCACACTTGTGATCACATCGCTGGAGAGGGGTGGGGGAGCATGGGGTGGTGAATTGGTGCGTCCTTGGAAAGCGTGTGGCCCTGGCGAGGCCCTCCCCATGAGGTAGCTTTGCTTCCCTGTCGGTGTTCTTGCTCCGGGCCCCTGCGTCTGTCACTGTCCAGGCCCAGCAGCTGATTCTGCATCACCGCGTCCCTCCAGGGTCTGTTACCTGCTGCCTGCTGTCCTGTGGCCCATCCAGGCTGGTCCTCCGTGGAGGGGACCGTGTCTGGAACTTCAGAAGCCCTTGGTCTCTGTTCGTGTGAGGGAAATTAACAAATGTGTCTGGGTCGGGAGCGTCAGTCAAGCATGTGGGTCCCTCGTGAAATAACCTAGATATGATCAAACACTTATGAGAAGCAGAAGCAGTAGTTCTGCTTGCAACATAGAGAAAAATGGAGAGTCTCCAGAGATAGCAGGGGTGCGCCGTGGTCAGGCGGTCACAGCGGCAGGTGTGCTGTAGGGGTGCCCTGTGGTCAGGCAGTCACAGCGGCGGGTGTGCCGCAGGGGTGCGCCATGGTCAGGCAGTCACAGCGGCGGGTGCGCCGCAGGGGTGCGCGGTGGACAGTTGGTCACAGTGGCAGGTGCGCCGCAGGGGTGCGCTGTGGACAGGCGGTCACAGTGGCGGGTGCGCCGCAGGGGTGCGCGGTGGACAGTTGGTCACAGCGGCAGGTGCGCTTGCTGTGAGTGACGGGTCAGCCACTGGACTCGCCAGGTTCCTGGTCACAAGCGCAATCCTTCAGGTTTTCTCCACGTGGCACTTCAGAGCCCCCCTCCCCCCCAGACAGGGTTGTGGAGTGACGTGATGTTGGCCCACGGGGACAGGGGAGAAAACCTATAGACAGGGTTCAGATAGCAGCATGCAGGGTACTCACAACGTGCGAGTGAGGTGATTAGTAAGACACCGATGGAGACGGGGGAGAAGAGCGATCTGGGAGCAGTGGGCCCCAGCTGGCAAACAGGGTGTCTCTTCGGGGGTCACCATCAGGCCCGACGTGCAGCTGCTGTCCATGAGCCGGGTCTTACTGTCACTGCATTTCAGAGCCGGCCAAACACCCCTGCGCTCGGGAGGCTCACCACCACACGCGGCCCAAGAACATGGGCCCCACCCGCCTTGTCTGGGTCCCCGGCCTCCCCTCCGCCTCTTCCTCCTCCTCAGGGTGGATCCTGGTGATGGTGCCATCACTGTGCCGTATCTCCACTGTAACATTAAACCGCGTCCGCAGATTCCAGGTCTGATTAGTTTGGCTGCTCACCTGGCATTATGGTCGGCTTGCTAATTTAAAAAAGAGCAGAAGCGTGCGTTATCGGAGTTCTGTAAGGTTAGGGGGCCGAGTCCAGCTCGAGTATCAGGGGCGAGGGTGGGACACAGAAGCTGCAGAGCCGAGCAGAGTGGCTCAGAGACGGGTGACAGGGTCAGGACTCACACAGATCCCAACAGGCCAGTGTTCTGGGCCCGAACCAGCAAGCGGAAGTTCAGTAGGGATTAATGCTAAGGCTGCAGGAGTAAAAATGGGGGGGGGGGCCGCTGGCTCTCCCGTCTCTGCGTTGAAAAAGATGTTCTTTTGCAGGATAAGAGCTCATGCTTATGGAGACGTTCACTTAGTACGTTTATTGAGATGATGTGTGATTTGTAATATTTGTGTTGTTTTGTTTGAATCCTGCTGGGGTGAAGACTACCATCTGTTTTATAGATGAATTTTGGAAGGGTGAAGAAGCGGGTCCAGGGGTGCACAGCTTTTAACCAGGATGTGATAAGGTGTCTGTGATGAGACCCAAGAAGCGGTGTGACTGAAGAAGGAAGGAAAGAAGGAGGGAGGGAGGGAGGATGAGAGGGAAGGAAGGAAGGAGGAAGGAATAAGAAGGAAGGAGGGAGGGAGGAAGAAGAGAAGGAATAAGGGAGGGAGGGAAGTAAGAAGACGGAAAGGAGAGGCGGAGGTGTGGGAGGCAGGGAAGGAAGGAGGGGAGGGGAGGGAAGAAAAAGGGGAGGGAAGAGGGGAAAGAGGGAAGGAGGGAGGGAAGGAAGGAAGGAAGGAAGGAACTCAGACTTTATCAGAAGACAGCTGGAGTGTGCGGCAATGCTTGGTCTGTGTTATTCTCTGACTCAGTGTTGCATTCTGGACGCTACATTTTAAGATTGAAAATGTACGAACTTAAGTGTGTGCAGAGAAGATACTGGTGGGAGAGCTGGGCGGTTGAGGGCACCGGGTGGCTTGAGAAAGCTTGGGAAGGGCTGCTGTACGGAGGTGGGTGGGGATGTCCCCTGCTCTGGGGGGACACGCGGTCCCGGAAGAAGGCTCGGTGTTACTGTGAAGATGAGTACACAGACATAAATGTTCAGGAAGGACCCCGGTGGCCTTTATCCGGCCACAACAGGGCTTTCTTCTGAATGTTTGTGCTGTCCTCGCACTGCTGGCATCGGTGGGGAGCGGCAGGGTCAAGGTGGGCACAGGGTGCTCGTGCTGCCATCTGGGGTAGGGGGGGCACGTGAACGGGGCAGGCTGGCGGTCCGGCCAGGCACCGGCATTTCAGAGCAAAATCCCAGCTTCATCTTCATGGCCAAGGACAGGAGAAAAACTCAAGGACCCCTCTTGAGACGTGATTTTTTTCTCTGTTTTCTTAGGGGGAAAAAATCTCTTACCCAACCAGGGAAACCCAATGCCTGCATTTATAACATGTCTATTTTAGTTATTCGAGAATCCAGATTCTTTTTTTTTTCTTGTAAGTAAAGGTGGAGAAGTTATGGAAACAAACTGGGCTCTAACTATAACCCGAACAGATGGGATGGTGGGAATAAAAACAAATTAAAACAATATTGCGAAGAACTCTCAACTTTCATTTAAAAATATATATGATGATGTTTTTCAACTTTTCACATTCAACCTATCGGTAGATCGAGTGACAAAATGAAAAATCAATTTCAGCTGTGTGTATTTTAAACGCTTGCCTACAGGGTTTGGACTCACCAACCTAAACGTCCAGATGAATGTATGAAACTGTGTTCTTTATGAATTAAAACTTTACGTTATGTTATAGACAGGACACAGCTCCATTTGGTGATGTTTAGTGTAGAAAATGGGACTGAACGGTGATCTAATTAGAACAGTAAGTAGTATGGGTTTAATTAGCCCTTGTACGTGATGACAGATTTGATCAGTTGCCAGATGTTTACCCTTCCCTTTCCCTTGACTGTTCCTGAGATCCTGCCCCCAGTAGGCGCCTTGCTGCACTATGAGTAGGCAGCTTGGCAGGAAGCCGTGAAACCCACCGACGGGTGAGTCTTCGGTGGAACTTATGGGGACCCCCCCCCCGCCTTGCTTCATTATTTCACTTCACTTGAGAAAGTCCTTTCTACAGATCCCCCTCTTAATTTAAGAAATTTTTCTTGGCTGGATGAGGTCATACGGCCTGAGGGCTTGAGGAAGCCCGGGCAGTACCTCGTTCGGCCGCACGCTGTGGTTTGTTAGTGTTAGGGTTTCCTTGACTCTGACTTGGGGCTTCCCTCTCAAGCTCCCCCGGACTCGAACTTTCCTGCATGTCAGCGCGAAGTGCTCTTTGTTTGTTTGCTTGCCTGTCCTTAACTCAAGTATGAAAACATTTGGATAAAAAATATTATTATTATTTTATTATTATTGCAAACTACAGAGAAACAAAAACGAAAGAGGATAAAATCCCCCAGAGTCCTGGATCCCGGAAGCACCCACCGTGAACGTTTTCATTAACTCACTCCGTTCTCAGTGCCTGTGCCGGGTTATCTGTGTGAAGACTGACACAGACTTACACTTTGCTCTGGGGATTACCTTTCACCCCCTCCTTCAAAAAATTGTTTTTTGAAAAAGATATTTCATGGTACCCTCGAGTTCCATTCATAGCAACGTGGATGGACCTCGAGGGTGTCATGCTAAGTGAAATAAGTCAGGCAGAGAAGGACAGAGACCATATGTTTTCACTCATAAGTGGAACAGGAGAAACTTAACAGAGGACCGTGGGGGAGGGGGAGGGGAAAATAGTAGGGGGAGAGGGTGGGAGGCAAACCATGAGAGACTCTTGTATACTGAGAACAAACTGAGGGCTGATGGGGGAGGGGAGAGGGGAAGGGGGGCAATGGGCATGGAGGAGAGCACTTGTGGGGATGAGCACTGGGTGTTATATGGAAACCAACTTGACAATAAACTATAGAAGAAAAAAAAACCCTCCAATCAGTGATCCAACAACAACAACAAAAAGATATTTCAAAAGAAGATCGCAAGTTCATATGTTGCTCACATCCGTTCTAACACCACGCGGCTTCATCATGTTGGCTTCAGATCTTTTATGATGGCGTGGAGGCCAGAAGGCAGCCCCTCTGTGTCTTTTGCCGACAACGTTGGCTCCCAGCCCCACGGGCTCCATTCTCAGCAGCGGGTGGCTGTCTTTTCTTGTAGCCCAAACACTTGTACTTCATGTATTCGGTGCGCGCGCTCACATACACGCGCCTTTGTCTGAAGGTGAAGAGGTGGGAAAGGCCTTGTGTTTGCATCTTACTGTCATGAAATCTCCCTGCCTTTCCCTTTGCGGTCTCCACCTTTGGGGACCCGTCTAGCTTGGTCTTGCCTGTGTCAAGTCAATACGACTGTTAGTCTCTAATTTTTCTCCTGTTTTATAGTCTTAGTGTTTTTAAGAGAAATTTCTAATAGATCTGGAAGTCATTTTTGTGTATTTTGTGAATGAATCATCTATGGTTTTCGTTTTGTTTTTAAATACATTCACATTGACTTGTGGTTCCATCGTATATCTTTATACTTTTTATATTTAATAGGCTAAATTAATCTATTTTAATAGATTTTAACTGCTTATTACTATGCCAGTTCTCGACTCTTAATTGAGGCCATTTCCCTCCAATTTCCCTTCTTTTATAGTTTTTGTCTTGGCTCTTGTAGACATTCACTCCACTGGATGAACTTTGGAATCGTTTTTTTTGGGGGGGGGTTCCAAAAAAATTCCCTTGGGGGTTTTGATTGGAGTTGTTATAAGTTTATAGATTAATTTGGAGAAATCAACATTTTACAGTACCAAGTTCACCCATTTAGGACTGTGGTGCATTTCTCTGTTTATTCTGTGGGGCCTATGCTAGGCCCTTTAGTAAAGTTTTGTAACTTTATGTAAGTATTACACATCGCTTCTTTTCATATCTTACATCTGCATCTGTCTATTTATTTTTAAATTGTAACTCTCCTCTTTTCTCCAGAGTATCCCAACATAAGTCAATGATGGCAGTTCCGGAAGACTAATTAAACCAAAATGTATTCATAGTGGACTCTTCTCTATTTGCTTGGATCCCCAAGGCTCTGTTTGCTTTGTTTTCTGGGGAGGGAGCCCTGTTCAGGAGAGAGATCCCACAAGTCCTCCTGCAGAATGATTTCCTTGGGGCTAGTGCCCGTCTGTCTGATGGATGGGCAAGTCCGAATTTCAGTGGTGAAAAAGTCTTAGGTACAAGGTGGGACCCTGCTATATAGGTTATAAACCATGACTTGGTCTATTTAAATTTTGGACTGATAAAATTTCAAATTTATAACTGAGCTTAGAGGGGCACCTGGGTGGTTCAGTTGGTTGAGCATCCAATTCTTGGTATCGGCTCAGGTCCTGATCCCAGGGTCATGGGATGGAGCCCTGCATCAGGCTCTGCACTGAATGTGGAGCCTGCTTGGGATTCTCTCTCTCCTTCGCTTTCTGCCCCTCCCCTGTTCATGTGTGTGCACGTGTGTGTGCACTCTCTCTCTAAAAATAAACATTAAAAAAAAGTGAGCTTAGAAGCCATCTGGACAAAACCTTCATAAGATCGAAAGATACTTACATGCCACTAGTTTCCATATAAAACTATCTTTGTGTGTGTGTGTGTGTGTGTATTTTAACGTCATTCCAAAGCAAAGCCTCTTTAGGCAACTTTGGTCTCTGTGAACAGCTTAGAATGAGACTTGGGGAAAATTGGGGGAGCTTTGGAATATTTCTGGCAAATTTGTCTATAATTTGTTGTGTGTTGTTCACATTCTAGACCTCGAGAAACACCCGTGCGGATGAAGACAAAGACACCAACTGGGACGCGTGGGGCAGCTGGAGCGACTGCTCCCGGACCTGCGGGGGAGGGGCGTCCTACTCCCTGCGCAGGTGTTTGGCTGGGAGGTGAGTGGTGGGCGGGGCTGCGGAGACAGCTTGGCTTCCGGCTTCGGAAGGTACCACGATGGTGACAGACGTCTGCTCTGTGTAAATTTAGTCATCCTCGAGTTACCGTATTTCAGTAGAAATGGTCCCATTTTCGCGAGTGTGGCCACAGTCCATCCACATGAGACTTCCAACTCAAAACACTTTAAGCTTTGCAGGAGGGAAGGCCTGGCATGTTAAGTCACTGGCCCCAAATCGTCAAGATTAGGGATAATGGCTCGAGTATTTTGGGTCCTTGTCCCCCCTCGAGTTACCTCAACTTTAATTCATTTCTTGTTCACTTTCTTGGGATATCCCCTCCACTAAGAAGCTAACGCAAGTTCTATTTTCACACCGTTGGTCTGCCTGTATTAAATAACGTGTTAAAATGTAAGATTGGCTTCTTAAAGAGAACATTAAGTCTGTAAGATGCTCACCGTCGTCCCTGCTTTGGGGACAATTTGAGGTAACCCTCCATAGGGCAGTTTAAGTCTCAGCCAAGAATTCACCTCGGCTCTCAGACTAGACAGAGCCCCAGCTTGACCTGCCGTCCTGGTCCTGGACCAAGGGACGGTTCCAGGATTGTGGCAGCCGTCTTCAGATTTGGGATGTTGTGCGGCCAAAGGGTCCGTTGACTTTCCCGGACCAGTGTCAAGGTGGAGGTCAGAAATGCGGGGAGAACATACTGTGTCTGGCTCGAGTTGGGCTTCATTCCGCTGCTGTTTTATGGGATATTAAAGGGTGACCACACGTGTCCTCCAGGTTCCCTGGGACCGTGCACAATGGAGCCGATGCGCGATTGTGAGGTAGCCTTTGAGAAGGAGGACCCCTAGTTCACTGCAGGACAGCAGGGGAGGGCTGTGGAGGCACTGTTGGTGCCACTGTCCCCAGCTGAGTTCCCACTCAGAGCATGGAACCCTACATGAATGGTTGCAGAAAACTGAAATCCGGGGGTTAGTCTTTCACAGCCGGACTGTCATACCCACCGCCCCCCCGGGCTGTCAGCTGGGGAGGAAACCAAGGCTCCGTAACTCTAAGTGCATCGTGCCCCTGGAGGGATGGCAGAGTCTGGGCTGTGCTGGCTTGTGCTGGTCCAGTGGGGTCTGCAGGAGGAGGGCCTTGTACCTGTGGGCAGGGGCAGGGAGGGACTTCTGTGCGGGATAAGACTTTTTCCCCTGCCGCTCACTCACTTGGGGGAGAAGTTCCCAGCCTAGAGTCTGATGTGAGGAAGGTAGGACCTTAGCACCGCGTTGTGGCCTCCAACCCTGGGGGTCTGAATAATTTGCATCCTGTGGTGGGATTTGGATGGGAAAGGAGTGGGGATTATTTGTGTTTGTCCTGTAAAAATATTTTTTATGTTTATTTATTTTTGAGAGAGGGAGAGAGAGCATGAGCAGGGGAAGGGCAGAGAGAGAGGGAGACACAGAATCAGAAGCAGGCTCCAGTCTCTGAGCTGTCAGCACAGAGCCCAACGTGGGGCTTGAACTCACAAACTACAAGATCATGACCTGAGTCGAAGTCGGACATTTAACCGATGGAGCCACCCAGGCGCCCCTGTCCATTTTTTAAGAATAGGATGTACTCGTATCTGTTAAAAAAAATGGAGGAATATATTAAGGACCATGAATGACTACTTTCATTCTATTGTCAAACAAGCAAAATGCTCACATATTTATTGATTATTTTATTAATTAAAAAATGACTTTGACCTTGGAATATAATTTTGATAACAGATCGACCTCAGTCTGTGCAGATTTGTGTCTTCTCTCTCCTAACTGTCAGCTGACCATCGAAGCCTTCAGATAAGGAAGGGAAGTGGCTGAGTTTCTTCTGTCTTTCCTGCACCTTCCGGGAAGGGAAATTTGGGGTGAGGACGGTGAGAGGAGGCGGAGAGGTGTGCCTTGACCGTGGCGGGCGGGGGTTGGGCTCTCTGCTTTGGCCGGTGTCTGAGGCTGGCTACTTCTGTCGTGGATGCTTGGATGAACTTCTCGGAGTCGCTGTGTCCCCTCCCCCGGTCCCTTGGCCTGTTGGCAGCAGAGCCCTTGAGATATGTGCTCACAGGCCTGTCTTGCTACTCCTGCTGTGTCCTCAGCTCTTGGACCGCGGGGCGCCCTCCAGGCTTCTCCCTGGTGATGTCCACACGTCCCTCAGAGGCCAACGTGGGAGGTTCCTAGGACAGCGCTATGCTGCCCGTGTGGCACGCGGCCCACCGCTGGCTCACCGGAGACCCTCTTGCGAACTTACCTAAGCGCGAGCGCGTGGGTGTGTGCGTGTGCGCGCGTGTGCGCGCGCGCGTGTGTGTGCACGCGCACCAAGTCTTCATTATCCATTCAGCGCAGCAGCAGCTCCCCTTCCTACACAGGTGCCGCAGCCGGTCTCTCCGCCCTTAAATCTCCTGGGTGCAGATTAGCCACCAAGTGCAGGAGGTTCAGAGGGAGCTCTGTAAGTGATGTCCCTAACATTTCATCCCCTTGCCTTGGGGTCAGCAGACTGAAGCCCTCATCCCTTCTCTTTCGTGGTGGAGCAGAGTGAAAGGTGGGATCATAGCACGGATTTCTCATCTCCTCAGAAATCCTTCCACTGTATAATCTTACACCGATCTTTCTGGCTCCAAGCACCAGGCCGTTTTAAAGATTTATCTATCTGGGACACCAGGGGGGCTCAGTAGGTTGGGCATCTGACTTTGGCTCAGGTCATGATCTTGTGGTCCGTGGGTTCGAGCCCTGCGTTGGGCTCTGTACTGACAACTCAGAGCCTGGAGCCTGCTTCCAATTCTGTGTCCCCCCCACTCTCTCTCTGTTCCTCCCTGGCTCACACTGTCTCTCTCTCAAAAATAAACAAACATTAAAAATTTAAAAAACCCATTTATCTATCTGTCTATTTAAATTCCAGTTAGCTAACATACAGTTATATTAGTTTGAGGTGTACAATATAATGACCCACAATTCTATACATTACTCAGTGCTCATCATGATAAGCGTCTTAATCCCCTTGACTTATTTCCCCAGCCCCCCACCCCCTCCCCTCTGGTAACCATCAGTACCTTCTCTATAGTTGAGTCTGTTTTTTGGTTTGTTTCTTGTTCTCTTTGTTTTGTGTCTTAAATGGTATTCGTCTTTCTCTAACTGACTTATTTCACTTAGCGTTATACTCTCTAGCTCCATCCATACTGTTGGAAATGGCAAGATTTCATTCTTTTTTGATGGCTGAATAATTTTCCTGTGTGTGTGTACTAAATCTTCTTTATCTGTTCTCTGTCAATGGACACTGGGCTGCTTCCATGATTTAACTATTGTAAATAATGCTATAATAAACATAGGGTAGGGTGCATATACCTTTCTCAAATTAGCGTTAGTATTTTCATTTTTCTTTGAGTATTTACCCAAAGATTCCATACCCAGTATGGAATTACTCAATCCTATGGTAGTTCTAGTTTGCATTTTTTAAACAATCTTTTGAGCACCCTCCATCCTGTTGTCCATACTGGCTGCACCAGTCTGCATTCCCACCAACAGTGCACCGGCTTCCTTTTTCTCTGCATTCTTGACAACTCTTGTTGTTTCCTGTGTTGTTGATTTTAGCCACTCTGACAGGTGTGAGGTGATATCTATTGTGGTTTTGATTTGCGTTTCCCTGTTGATGAGTGATGTTGAACATCTTCTCGTGTGTCTGTTGGCATCTGGATGTCTTCTTTGGAGAAATATCTGTTCATGTCTTCTGCCCATTTTTAATTGGATCACTTGGGTTTTATTGGTGTTGAGTTGTATGTGTTCTTATATATTTTGGATGTTAACCCATTAATGGATCTGTCATTTGCAAATATCTTCTGACCAGACCCTTTTTATACCTTGATGTATGCAAGGAGTTTAACAATTGTGAACTACAGTAACAGGAAGTCTGCCCTCATGGTTCTTACACGGAAGGGTTACGGAACAAAAGATTCAGAGTGAGAGCAGCACGTGTAAAGGTGCAGGAAATGAAAGAAGTTGGAGAACAACAGACAAGGGAGAAAGCAGGACGGGCCAGTATTGAAGGACGTGGGTCTGTAGGCCAGGGTACGGAATCTGGTTCTCAGACTTTTGAATTTCAAACACTTGTAAAATTTCACAAGAAGCATATTTGGAATTGATACAGGTTGTCAAGTTTTTCTTTCATTAAATAAGGACAAAAAATAAAAAAATGCAACTCTGGTCTTACCATCATAGACTTTTCATATTAACAGTTCAGCAATGGGCACTTGGGAACCAGAAATTGAGAAGTAAAGTCATGGACCCAGAACTTGAGATTCTAAGACCCCTGAAGGATGCAGAAAAGTGACTTTATCTGAGCCATAGTTTTCATCCAGGCATTCACTGATTCTTAAGCAGTGAGGGGTAGAGAACCCAAGCAGAAGGCAATTACAAAGGGGCTGAGAAGGTAAGCAGATTTATTGACAGTCTCTTGGTCCTGGGACATAAAAATTGGGGGTTCAGAGCTCTGGTAGATGCCTTAGATGATAAGTTGGTAACCCTGAATTTCTGTATACCCTATGCCTAAGGGAAAAATCAGTCCTAATTAGACTACATGTTGCTAAGACTAAAGCCCAGTCTTGAATGAGCTCAACCCTAATTTGAGTGATAAAATTTGTTACTATTCCAACTGCCTCCAAGAATCTTTAAAAAAAAGACCCTAAAATACCCTGGAGATTATACAGATTTTCACAGATCATGCCCATAATTTGATAAAATTACCAGTCTTACCATGAGATAGGATCAAGAGGAAAAACAGACAATAGAAACAGATATTGGAGCTGTTAGATCTATGTGTTTAAAAAAAGAAAGCAAAACAAAAACCCTGTAATAAATATGTTTGTAAGAATAGATGACAAAATACAGGATTTTACTAGAGAACTTGAATCTATAAAATATAATTAAATGGAAAATTGAGAACAGAAACATGTGACAATAAAATTATGAACTGAATAGATGCTTTAACCACAGATTAGAAATAGCAGAAGAGAGTATAGGACTCTCTTGGATAATTATAGATGGAAGAGGAAACACAGAAAATTGAATAAAGGCGATATGGTATAAGGTGAAAAAGTCTAAAGTATGGTAATTGGAGTCCTAAAGGAAAAGAGATGGGAATATAGTAGAAATACTATGTGAAGAGAAAGTAGCTGAGAATTTCCTGGAGCTTCTGAAAGTTACTGCTATGGAGGTATCAGGCCACGGATTGATGCAGCCCTGCCAAGTCCAAATAGAATAAATACACATAAACATGTTATAGTAAAATCTTAAAAGAAGCCAGAGAGGAAAGATACGTTATCTTCGAAGGAACAAAAATAAGGTTGACTATAAATTGTCATCAGAAGATAATGAAATGACCTGCTTAACACCTTGAAAGGAAATCACTATCAGAGTAGGATTCCCCACTCGGAGAAAGAGCCTTCACACCCAAAGGTGCAATAAGACATTTTCAGACAAACAAACAACTTTAGAATTCTTTGCCACCTGAACTGTGCTAAGAGGAGTTCTTCAGGTAGAAGGAAGATGACCCTGTCTGAAGTGTGGAAATGCAGGGAAAAATGAAGAACAATTGAGAACAGAAATTTAAGTGAATACAAACCATTTAAAGTAATAATAGTAAGTTTTGGGGGTTTAAGAGTATGTTAGAATAAAGAAAAAGGGAAACCATGACATGAAATTTGGGAAGGGGGTAAATGGAGCTAAAGTATTCTGATGTTTTGAATTGCCTAGAAAATCATAAAAGTGACTAACTTACATTTGACTTTTTAAAGTCAAGGATGCGTCTTGTAATTTTTAGGGCTACCATTAAAAGCATAATAAAAAATTCTATAACTAACAACCAATTACCATAGAAATACAATAATAGTAAAATATATGGTCGATTCCAAATAACTCAAGAAGGAGAAAACTCAGGGAGAGACAATGGAACATAGAACAAGTGCAACAAATAGAAAACAAATAACAAGGTAGTAGATTTGAACCCTCGGATATATCAGCGTTTACATTAGATGTAAATGGACTAAGTTCAGTTAAAAGATACAGGCTGTTGGAAGGTAACACCAATATCATACGCTGTTTACTAGAGACAAACATTAAGTATAAGGACACCCGGTGACTGCAAATAAAAGCACAGGAACAAACTATAATGTGACACTAATTAAAAGAAAATTGGTAAAGCTGGACTGGTATCAGACAAAGTGGAAACTGAGGAAAGAAGCACTATCAGAAGTAAATCTTTTGGAATAGGTATCTCAACCCATCCTTCTCGGGAAGTGTATAGTCCAGAATATACATACTAGGAAACAGTTGGCTGAAAACAATCAATAGTCTAAGTTTCTATTTAAACAATAAGAGCAAATTAAAAAAAAAAACCTAACAATATATTTATACGTGTGTGTGTGTGTGTGTGTGTGTGTGTGTTTTATTTCTGAGTCCTTCTACTCCAAATATCAGGGATCTGGATTTTTGGTCAGAATTTGGTCAAGTCCCTTGTTAATTCAGTTCTGGATTCTCCATGGGAAAAAAATGCCCTTTTGTCTGGGTAAGAATCACTGTTCCCGATCTACGGCATCTTTGGGTCGGTATCTCCATACTGAGAGATCAACAGGAAGCGCAGGTGGGAGGCATCCATGGGGAGGAAGAATTGCCTTTCTGCCGAATGAATTTATTTTCTATGATTTTTGTGGCTTGCTTTTATTTGGAGATCGATTTGCAGTACCTATTCTTACGGAGCCCTTCCAGAGTACCCTAGCCCATGTAGGCACTGAGGTTTCACAGGACCTTCATCTACTGGGGTCTTAGGTGCCTTTACCCTTTTGTCTTATGCTAGCTACCCCCATCCTGGTAATTGCAAGGAATCCTGGCCACATCGTCCACTTTAATTTAGTGGGTGAGGGTAGGTTCTCCTGCAGGTCTCTTTCACTTAGTACAAAGGCAGGCTTCTCTTCTGTGTATAGTCGGTAGTATGTTTGTGCTCTGCCTTTAATCCAGACTAGCTTACATTCGATCTCGAAGTTCCTGGTTGGTGTATAGCTTCTCTGAATTTCCGGGTGTGATACAAAGATGCCCACTTATTAATGTGCTAAGTTGGCCATTTCACTAGGCGTCTGTAAGGGAAAGAGTTCAGTATATGTGTTCAGAGTACTATTTCTATTTAATAGATTTCTCTTTTTTCTTACGTTTTTCTCTGAAAATTTACCTCTGGTAATTTGGAAATTATATATATTCTGAATGTTGGTTTTTTTTTGCTGCTGATGAAATTGAAGGTGTTTGGAAGCCATATTTTAATAATTTATAGCTATCAATGCCAATGCCAACAATAAAATAGTTTTTTTTCTGATTGTGAGATGGATATTTTATGCTTTTCCTCTTCGTTTCCACCTCTTGGGCGTTGTTATTATTTTTGAGATTTTATACTTCAGTGTGTTGGCACCAGTATTTTCCTTTATATCTTTTCTTTTAGAACAGCATTTCAAACCTTTGTGGAAACTTAATCGTGTGTGTGTGCATACATGATTCCAGAGCTCATTATCTGTCTTTGTAGTTTCTTCATTTTGAATCACCACTTCGTTGGCAGGGACGTGTTTTGAGCAGTGCTTCTGGAATTTTAATGTGCATATGAATCACCTAGGGATCTTGTTAAAATATAAACTTTGATTCAGGAGGTCTGGAGTGGGGCCCGAGAGCTTGCATTTCTAACAGATTCCCAGGCAGCGTCCGTGCTGCTCATCCAGAGACCACACGTCAAGCGGCAGGGCTTTATGGCTTTTTTAATTCGAGGACAAAGCTGTGGGTCTTAAACTTTACGAGTCCTTATATATATCTGAAAATGTCTTTCTCCTGCCTTCACACATAAACAGTGAATGGCTTCTTTCGGTAGAAAATACCCGAGACGCAAATTCTCCTTCTCAAGACCCAGGAGTTCTTTTTCCATGATGTGTGGTGTATGTGTTTCTGCTCACAGACCCTCAGGGGTCAGCTTGATGTTTCTGTTGCTGTTCTTTCTCGATAACCTGTTTGTTCTGTTTGGCCGCCGAGCGAAGACGTGGGGTTTTTTTTTTCTTTTTTTTTCGCATCAAGTCAAGAATTTTACAAGATTGTGTCTAGCTCTCAGTCTTTTAAAATTTATTTCTCTCTGGCACCTAACAGCTACTTGTGTTGGGCAGATTTTGATCCTTATTTATTGTAGGAAAATTTTTCTTCTGTTATATCATTCACTGTTGGTACTTGCCCCTTTGCCCTGGACTTCATGAACACCCGTTGTTCCTGTCTGTGTTCTACTTTTATTGTGTTCTTACCAATCACTTTCATCATTTTTTTCTTTAAAAAATTTTTTTATGGGGCGCCTGGGTGGCTCAGCCGGTTAAGCGTCCGACTTGGGCTCAGGTCATGATCTCACGGTTCGTGGGTTTGAGCCCTGCGTTGGGCTCTGTGCTGACTGCTAGCTCAGAACCTGGAGCCTGTCTTCAGATCCTGTGATTCCTTCTCTCTCTGACCCTCTCCTGCTCACACTGTCTCTCTCTGTGTCTTAAAAATAAATTTTAAAAAATTTTTAAAAATCTTTTTAATGTTTATTATTTATTTTTGAGAGAGAGTGACAGAGAGTGAGCAGAGGAGGGGCAGAGAGAGAGGGAGACAAAGAATCCGAAGCAGGCTCCAGGTTCTGAGCTGCCAGCACAGAGCCTGATGCGGAGCTCAAACCCATGAACTGCGAGATCATGACATGAGCCAAAATCAGCCACCTAACTGACTGAGCCATCCGGATGCCCTGCTTTTTTCTTTTTCTGTACATTTGGGAGTGATTTTCCAAGATCCTTGCCACTTGAATGTGTGTGTGTGTGTGTGTGTGTGTGTGTGAGAGAGAGAGAGAGAGAGAGAGAGATCTATTGACTTCTAATGAAGTTTTAAAATGCTCCTATGTATATTTCTTACTTTACATTCTTTCCTTCACATTAAACCTGGTTCTTTTGTGTATCGATTGTCTTCATCACTTGCATTGTATTGGGCAGACTTTTGCCTTTTTTTTTTTCAGTATGATATCTGGCTAATTCATACTGAGAGTTCAAGGTCATCCTCATTTAGGAAATCTCTCTTGACACCTTGCTATAACTTTGATGTTTGTCTTCTGTGCTTTTTAAGTTGTTGGCAAAAGGAGTCCTTTCAGGGAAGGGCTCAAATACATAGCTGACCTTGAAAACTCCTTTGAATCCTCGTTTCTCCCGTTAAGCATTTGTTGGCAATTCATACCCTTTTCTAGGTCACGTGCAACTCTTCTGTGCTTCCGTGCGACCTTGTGCATATTTTGATGAGAGTGTTTATTTCACTGTGTTGTTTTAGTTTTCTGTTTTCCACAATTGGGACTCAACTGAGGTGGCATGGATGGTGTCTTTCATCTTTATTTTATGTTCAGTTTCACTACTGACATATACTGGAAATTTAGTGGATTTTATTTTATAAATACATAAATGAATTAATAAATCTCAGGGCTGATTTAGGAAAAAAGCCTGCTTGAGTGTCGTAGGGATCTGTGGGCTAGGGAAGGCTGGGTCGTGTTGTGAAGAACAGTGAAAGCTGTGTTGGGGAATATAGACTTTTTACAGTGAGATTTTTAAAAAAGCTTTTGCATATTTATTTATGTTTTCAGAGATGTACAGGGATATTGTTTAAAGAGCCAAATAGCTCAATTAGGCTTGAGGTGAGAAGCCACAGTCTCTGGATCCCCTTCCGGCCAGTGTTTGATTCCCCAGGGGCGACTGATTATTTTTGTATTTATTCTAAATTACTAATGCTCATATTGCAACTTCTCAGTTGTTTAGCTGTGGGCATGATCTCTTAGATTCTTTCTTTGGAAGGTGAAGGTCTTAGCAATC
Source organism: Mungos mungo (assembly GCA_004023785.1). Lineage (NCBI taxonomy): Eukaryota > Metazoa > Chordata > Mammalia > Carnivora > Herpestidae > Mungos > Mungos mungo. The sequence continues at coordinate 112,953 of PISW01004650.1, forward strand.
TTTCACACCTCTTGTTCCTGGAGTGTGCGTGTACGCTCGCACGCACACACACGTGCAAATACCTCTTTTAGTGCCTCATCTTAGAGTCATATGCAACTTCCGCTAGACCGCTGTTCAGGGTTTAAATAGTTACAACTCTGGGGGCGCCTGGGCGGCTCAGTCGGCTGAGCGTCCGACTTTGTCTTAAGTCAGGATCTTATGTTTGTGAGTTCGAGCCCCACATCAGGCTCTGTGATGACAGCTCAGAGCCTAGAGCCTGCTTTGGATTTTATGTCTCTCTGTGTCTCTGCCCCTCTCCTGCTCTCACACTCTGTCTCTCTGTCTCTCAAAAAAAAAAAAAAACAACCCATTAAATAAAATAAATTATGACAACTATGATCTTTCTACTACTCACAGCTGAGTCATGTAAAATAGTATGATTGTTTTTCCTTTTCAGAGCATATTTCTCTTTTATCTAGAATCCAAAATTAGCTCATTTGTTTACTTCATTTTGTACATTTTTACTACTAATTAAAAAAACTAGTTATTTGAATTTTCACTCATGTTTCTAATTTTCATTCTCTTTCATCTTCTCTCTCTTAGGCTTCTGTCCTGGAGAGTTCCTAACAGCCTTACGTTGTTCTCTCGTAGGAGCTCAGGGCGTCCTGTGGGTCATCATATACTGTCACCCTAGAAACGTCATCTACCGTCTATGCTGGGTTAGACCTCCTGTTCCCTGATCACTTCTCTCTTTTCCCCCCCTTAACTTCCTCCTCCTTTTTAGTTAGTACACTTTCAGGAGCTTCTTTATTGTGCTCTCAAAGTGGAAGGATGGTTTTCAAGGAATAGGATTATATAGAAATTATTTTCCCTTAGAAACTCAAAGGCATCGCTTCGCCGTCTTCCATGACGCAGCGGTGGGATTGTGACATCCGGAGGCATTCTGACTTCCTATCCTTTTCTCCTCCTCCCTGATGTGCAGAGCAGCACCTGTCTCCTGGTTGTCTGAAATGACATCGTGCCGTGTCATGCTGTGGGTCTGTCTGCATCCATTGTACCGTCGTCACCATGGACTCTTCCTCTATGGAAATTTATTCCTTTCAGTCTTGAATTATTTCTTTGATGATTTCTTCTCTTAACTTTTCTCTGTTCTCTTTTGTTGAAACTCCTATTATTCAGATATTAGACCTTTTATTTTCTTCTCTTTGTCCATTTGCCCTATTTTCTACCTAAATGTAGAAATGTACCTAAACTTATTTTCCAGCTTGACAAATATTTTATATATATGTTTTCCTTCTCTTTCTATTTTCTTTTTACAAGATATTTTTTGCTCCTTGAGTTAAAAAGAATAGCATTCTGTCCCTGATTTCCAGATCTAGTGCTCTGAGCGTATAAATAGACCTTTTGTAGAGAAAGTTTTCTTCTCACATAGCCTTGGTTCCTTCCAAATCACAGTTTTCTATTTCATGTTTGCCATTGTGTTTCATGTTAGGGACTTTTCTAAGGTTTCTGGTGATCCTTGCTTGTTCATATTTAAGAAGGGGAGTTGGGAACTTGATTGCAGGGGATGTGGCTGGTCTGTTGATTGCCTAATGGTGCTCTGGGTGTTTTATTGTGGGCTGTTCTGTCCTGTCAGACAAGGATCTTTTTTTTTTAATGTTTTATTTATGTTTGATACAGAGAGAGACAGCATGAGAAGGGGAGGGGCAGAGAGAGAAGGAGACACCGGAAGCAGGCTCCAGGCTCTGAGCTAGCTGTCAGCACAGAGCCTGACGCAGGGCTCGAACCCATGAAGGTGAGATCTGACCTGAGCCGAAGTCGGAGGCTTAACCGACTGAGCCACCCAGGCGCCCCAAGGATCTTTTTTTAATGTTTATTATTTTGAGAGAAAGAGAGAGAGAAACAGAGACAGAGACAGAGATAGAGACAGAGAGAATCCCAAGCTGTTATTGCTGAGCCTGACGTGGGGCTTGATCTCATGAACCATGAGATCATGATCTGAGCCAAAACCAAGAGTTGGACGCTTAACTGACTGGGCCACCCAGGCACCCCCAGACAGGGATCTTTTGATTCCAATAGTCTGAAAACGAAGTGGAGTTTAAAGCTACAGTCTTAGCACTAAATACATGAATTTTAAAATTTAATCCTTGTTTTCAATGTTTCAACCTTTGCCCTTAATTGAACCCAGTTATCTCTCAGTCTGGAGGCTTTTTGTTTTTCTGTCTTTAGATAATAACACGCAGCATTTTGCCAAAGTGAGGAAGGAGGGGGAGCTGGGGTCGAACTGCTCCCTGGGCGGATGTTCAGCCAGTTTTACTGTTTTTGGCCTCAACTTTATCCCACTTCCAGAAATTTCTGATGTGCCTCTTCTGGAGCCTTTTGTGAATTCTGCAGAGCAAATTGAATTGCTTAAAAAAAATTTCCCATTGCTGTCTTTGGATTTTCTTTCAGTCTGTGAAATCCAAACATATCCTTAATGTGAAGGAATATGTAACTGCATAACTATTACAGAAATTGAATTCATAATATAAAAACTCTTTACCCCCAAACAATCTCCAGGCCAAGATTGTTTCACTGGTGAATTCCACCAAGTGTTTTAAGAGGAATTTACACCAATTCCACACAATTTTTCCCAGAAAACAGAAGAGGAGAGAATACCTCCCAATTTATTTTATGACTATAGTATCACTCTGATATCAGAACCAGGTAAAGACTGTACAAAAAAACCAAAACAACAGACCGGTATTCCATATAAATATAGATGTAAAAACATTAATAAAATACTATTAAATAATATTTAGAAATATATGAAAGGAATTATACACTGTGACCAAGTGGGATTGAGTTCAGGGTTGTAAGGCTGGTTCAGTATTTGAAAGTCAGTCGCTGTAACCAACTTAGCTATGAAGCTAAAGAAGAAAAACATCAGGGCGCCTGGGCGGCTCAGTTGGTTAAGAATCCAACTTCGGCTTAGGTCATGATCTCACGGTTCATGGGTTCAAGCCCACATCTGGCTCTGTGCTGACTGCTTAAGTCTGGAGCCTGCTTCAGATTCCGTCTCCCTCTCTCTCTCTCTCTCTCTCTCTCTGCCTCTCCCCTGCTCGCTCGCTCTCTAAAATAAACAAACATCAAAAAAGGTTTTTTAAAAAGAAAAAATTCATAGGATCATGTCAGTTGATGCAGAAAAAGTATTTGACAAAAGTCAACGCCAGTCCATGATAAGGAACTCTCAGAAAAATAGGAACAGAGGGAACTTCTTCAACTTGATAAAAAATGTCTAGGAATTTATAGTTAATATTATATATTATTATTGATGGTGAAAGACTGAATACTTTCTCTCTAAGATCAAGAATGAGCCAAGGGAGTCTGTTTTCACCACTCTGATTCAACCCAGTACAATAAGAAAATGAAAGATATATCAATTCAAAAGAAAAAATGAAACTGTCCTTATTCATCTATGTAGAAAATCCCAAGGATTTTATTTTACAACCATCTATTTTATTTCTTTTGTTAGTGATGAGCACATAAACAGTGAAATTAAAAATATAATACTGTTTACAATCACTCAAAACAAGGTAAACACTTAAGTGTGAATCTGCCAGAAATGTACAGGACTTGTGCGCTGAACGCTGCAGAGCGCTGAGGACAGAAGGCAAGGATCTAAACTATCAGAGAGACTTTGTTCACGGTTGGGAGATTCAACATGGGGATGAGGTCCGTTCTCCCCAGATGGATTTATAGGTTTAGCCTGACTTCTCTCATAATTCCAGGAACATTTTTTTGTAGATTATTCTAAACTAATTATTCCAAAACAGTATTATTCTTAAATTTATATGAGAAGGCATAGGCCCTAGAATAGCTAAAACAATTTTGAAAAAAAAAAACATAGAGTAGGAGGATTCAGTCTACCTGACATAAAGTCTTATTATATAGCTACTGCTCAAAGCTGTGGTCCTGGCAGATAAACACATGCAGCAGTGAGAGAAAGTAGTTGCAGAGCACATATCTGACAAGGGACTAGTCATCTAAGCTAAGAAATCTTAAAATCAATTAAAAAAACACACAATCCAATTAGAAAATGAACAAAGACATACACAGATGTTTCACCAAAGAGGACATGTGTTTAGGAAATAAGGACATGAAAAGACGCTCCCCATCACTCTCTGTCAGGGAAAGGCAAGTAAAAACCACAACGAGGTATCATTACATACTTAGCTTGGCTAAAAATAGATAGTGACATCGTGGGAGGCTGGCGAGGATGCAGAGAAGCCTTATCACTCATACATGGTGACGGGCATGTAAAATGGTACAGTCGGTCTGAAAAACCAGACCGTTTCTTTAAAAAGTTAGTATACAACCCAGCAGGAGTACTCCTGGGCATTTATAGCAGAGAAATTCATGCTGTGTTCCCACCACAACTTGTACATGAACGTTTATAGCAGCTCGACTCATCCGAAAAGTGGAAATAACTCAGATGCCCTTCAGGGAATGAATAGTTATGGTGGTGCCTTCATCCCGTGGAGTACTACGCAGCAACAGAAACAGATGAACCACGAGTACTTGCAACAAGGAGAATGAATTAACACAGAAAGTGTTGAGGTGACAAAGCCATTCTCCAAATGTTCCAAAGTGTACAGTATCCTTAAAACAACAACAGCAACAACAACAGAATAGAAACGGAGAGCAGGTTAGCGGTTGCCAGGTGTGAAGGAGGTGGTAAACCCAAGAAGGGAAGCGGTAGCCCAGTCGTAGAGCACAGCGTGGGGTCCTCGCGGCGGTACAAACGTTCTGTATTTTGACTGTATTGATGTCGTATCCCCATCATGTCATTGTTCTGTACTTCTGCAAGATGTTAACATCGAGGGAAATAAGGTCGAGTGTACATGGCGTCTCTTTTCATTTTATCTTACAAATGCATGTGATTTACCATGATTTTTAAATAAAAGATTTAGCTAGAAATTTAGCTAGAAAAAAACACATAGAAATACCAGGTAAAATAGAACCTATATCTTTTAAAAAATAATAAAATGGAATGAAGAGATATTCCATATTCATGGAAAGAAAGACTCAGTCTTGTGAAGATGTCAGTTACTCCCGACGTGGTCTATAGATTCAGTGCAATAGCAATCAAAATCCCAGCAAGTTGTTTTGTAAGATACTGACAAACTGATTCTAAAATATATGTGGAGAAGCAGACCCTGAATAGCCAAAAAATGTTGAAGAAGCACAAAGTTGGAGGATTGACACTAGCTGATGCCTAGACCTACTGTAAAGCTACCAGAATCAAGACAGTGTGGTATCAGTGAAAGAATAAACAAAAAGATAAGTGGAACAGAATAGAGAGCCCAGAAATAGACCCACATAAATGTAGTTACGTGATCTTTGACAAAGGAGCAAAGGCAATACAATGGAGCAAAAGATGGTCTCTTTAAATACGGTGTGAAACAACCGGCCATTTTCATGCAAAAAAAAAAAAAAGAATTTAGACACAGATTTGCATGGTTCATAAAAGTTAACTCAAAATGGATCATCACAGACATAAATATGACCCAGAACTATATCCTAGAAGGTAACATAGGAGAAAATAAGGATGAGCTTGACTATGGCAATGACAATGACTTTTTAGATACTCTACCAAAGGCACTTCATTACAATGACAGCATTCTGCTCTGCAGAAGACAATGTCAAGAGAATGAGAAGACACACCTCAGTCTGGGGATACAATATTTGCAATAGACACATCTGATAAAGAATTATACAAAGATGTTGTTAAAATTCAAGGATAGGAAAGTGGACAACCCAGTTAAAAAATGGGTCAAATTCCTTAACAGGCACTGCACCAAAGAAAATACATGGATGGCACATAAACATGTGGAAAAATAACATGCCTCATATGTCAACAGAGAAATGAAAATTAAACAACAGTGAGTCCGCGCTACACAGCTATTAGATGGCCACAGTCTGGAACACTGACCACACCACACGCTCGTGAGGATGTGGGACCACGGGAACAACACATTGTGGTGGGGATGCAAACCTTTGAAGGTGGGGAGCAGTTTCTTGCAAAACTAAATGGACTCTCACCGCCCTAGCCAGCAGTTGCACTTCTGGGTATTTACCCAAAAGAGTTGAAAACTTATATGTACATCTGCTTCTGCTTCTGCTGACCAAGATGGAAAAAGAGGGACTGCATTTACGCTTCTACTTGACCCAACTGTCACCACCACCTCCCCAGAAAGAACCACAACAAAAATAAGACAAAAATACAAACAAACAAAGGCTACAGTGGAACAATGTTTCTCAAGATATGGGTATGAGGAACGGAAGACAGTGATCCTGACGGTAGCAAACAAAGGAGGCAAGCCTTCTAATGGTCTCTGCTGAGTTGCGGGTGGAGTTTCCAGACCGCAGGACAGGGCAGAGGTGCGGAAAGTTGGGGGGGGGGAGGGTAAAATAGATAAAAGGGATAAAGAGTGCGCTCCTCCTGGTGAGCACTGAGTAGTGTATAGAATTGTTGAATCACTCTGTCGTACCCCTGACACTAATATAGCACTGTATGGTCATTATACTTGGATTAAAAAAACACAGCATTGAAAGTTTTAATAAAATAGTAAAGGTGAACCTACAAGAAATAAAGGAAATCAACAGAACCAAAAAAACATAGAGGTAACTGAATGCCAGACCAGTCAGTGCACACCTGATTCTGTGCCGGTGTAGAAGATAGAGAGGGGACCTGCTCATCTCTGGGGCTCAGGCTGTTGAGTTTTAATTCCTCATTATCACAAGAGACCAAGTCTTGAGTGCATGGGAGGCACAGTGTAGGAACTCCAACCAAAACATAAAATACAAAGTGTGAGGTCCATATGTTTCCTTAAGATGGACTAGGACCCCTCCCCCCAAAAAGGCCATATACCAGCAGAGAGAATTTTAGATTCTTGGTTTCAACACTGAACTGAAGAAAGTTTCCACTTTGGACCAATGGACCTGTTCTCCCAGGAGTTTGAGGTCCATATATATTGGTTTACGTATGTTGGGTATATTGAGTTGAGTGTATGTTTCCCACATTATCGTGGAAGCCTTGAGGTGAGACATTAATATGAAGAGTGGCCTTGTAATCCTTGGTAGCTATGCAGCTACTAGCAGCAGAAGAAGGTGTGGAGGGACAGACCCCCAAAGCTGATCATATGGGATTCCTGTTCCTCTCGGTAGATCCCTTATTTAAGATTAGCTTGCAGTCCTAAAATACGTAATACAAAAGGAAATGTTTGCCGTGAGTAAGCACTGTCAGGCACAGCTTTGCTGACATAAGAGAAAAATTAAAGCGATCTAAATCCATGCAACATTTTTGATAACGGAGAAGAACAAATTCGCAAACTAGAAATAGAGGTGTTCCCTTTTAGTCTGTGGTCAATATCATCCTTCACAGTAAAATGTTACTGCATTTTTTCTCATATTAGGTGTAAAAGAAGAATGCTTGGTGCCTTCATTTATATTTGTTATTGTACTTGAAGACCTAGTCAGTGTAATAAGGCAAGAAAAAGAAATACAAAGCATTAGAAATATTATTAGTATAAGAATTAGGAAGGAAGAAATAAAGTTCTCATGATTCAGAGACTACCTGATTGTCTAAGAGAATATCTAAGAATATCTACACATTAAAAAAATAGGACTAATAGGAAACAAGATTAATGCACACGTAACAACTGTATTCTTATACAGTAGCGAGAACCAAGAAAGCAAAATTTCAAAAAGATGCCATTTATACTACTAACAAAATATAAGTTACCTTATAAAATGTTCAGTAGATGTACAAGACTTTTATGAAAGAATTAAAATATCATCTAAATAAATGGTGAGGTGTAATATGTTCATAAATAGGAAGTCACAATATCATAAAAATACCAATTTCCCCCCTAAAATTAATCTTTAAGTATAATACCAATTCTAAGAATCAAATGGAAATGCAGAGGTAATGAAAACAGTTTTCAAACGACAGAGTGAGTAACTTGCCCCGACACTAAAATTTAAAATATTTAACTACAGTAGTATCAGGGGCACAAGTCATAGCAAAATGTAGCAAAATGGAGATCCAAGAAACAAAAACATGTATATATAAAAGCTTGCTACATGTTAGAGGTGGCATTAAAAATTTGTGGAGAAGGGTGGATATTCAGTAAATGGGGCTTAGGCATGATTATTGATATCCAAAGGGAAAATATTAGAAAATGTCAGTCCACATAAAAAAATACATTCTAGGTTTGTTAGACTCTACATATGAAAAGCAAGCTTGAAAACATTTAGAATAAAATACCAGAGGATGTCTTTATGATCTCTGGGTGGTGAATTATTCCTTAACTAAAATACAGAGTTTAAGTTACAAAGGAAAATATTGGTAAATTCAAGCACACGAGACAAGCACTTTTGTATCATAAAAATATACTATAAGCCAAAACAAAAGCCCAGAAGAGGAGACTCTTGACAGTGAATATAGCCAATAAGGGATTGGTGTCTGAAGTATTTAAATAACTTCTACCTAACAGTAAAACAAAAACAAACCAAAGCTGTAGAACAATGAAGGATGTGAGAAATACCACATCGTCAGAAACAAATGACAAAATTAACCTCATTAACGAAAAGATATGAAAGAATACGGAGATATTTTATGTTCATCAGATTGGGAAAAATTTCAAAAGTTTTTAAATGTCAAATATTGGTGTGTGGAGGTGGCTTTAATTGAGTAAGCATCCGACTCTTGATTTTGGCTCAGGTCCATGATCTCACGGTTCGTGAGTTCAAGCCTGCATCAGTCTCTGCTCTGACAGGTTGGAGCCTGCTTGGGATTCTGTCTCCATCTCTTCCTGTCCCTCCTCTGCTTGCTCTCTCTCTCAAAATAAATTAAGGTCAAAGCAAATAAAATGCCAAATACTGACCTAGGTATGTAAGAGCTAGACCCTTTCTGTACTACAAACAAGGCTAAAAATTAGTATTCTCACCTTAAAGAGCTATTTGTCAATATCTAGCAGTAGCGAAGCTGTAAATGCCCAAAGCAGAACAGCCCCACTCGGGTCCGTATCCCAGGGAAATACATGCAGATATGCCTGAGGTGGCTCGGTGAGATTGCTTATTGCAGAATCTTCAAAAGCTTTAGGAAAACTGATCAATAAAAAAATAAAAAGAATTGACAAATACATGATGGTGTATTTATACATTGGGTTATTATGGAGCCGTAAAAACAAATAAATTAGTGTTGTATTTCAAAAACATAGCGTCGATACAGATTTTAAAGATCAAGCTGTGAAAGACGATGTGCACCGTGATACCTAGTTGCCTCTGCAGGGGGAGGCAGGGAAATAGGATTGAGGAGGATTGGAAGAAAGCCTCCCCCGTATTTGTGATGATATATTTCTTAAAAATCAGTCCGAAGAGAGGTGCCTGTGTAGCTCAGTCAGTCGAGCATCTGACTCTTGGTTTCAGCTCAGGTCTTGATCTCAGGGTGGTAAATTCAAGTCTTTCATCAGGCTCCATGCTGGGCATGAAGGCTACTTTAAATTAGATGGATGGATGGATGGATGGATGGATGGATGGATGGATAGATAGATGATAGATGCCTACTATAGATAGATAGACAGGAGTCTGTGATAGATAGATGGATAGATAGATAGATAGACAGACATACAGACAGACAATAAATAAATCTGAAGAACACTTTAAGAAATGATGATGCTTGCTGGTGTATATATGAGTTTGTATCATTCTTTTATTGTGGACTTAAAACATTTCATAATAAAATACTTGTAAGAACACAAAACAATTCACTCCTAAATACTGCTACCATATTTTGAGTGCCTATCTCCAAAGTCGTCCTTGCTTATTTCTTTTCATTTTTTAGGACTTTAATGTTTTTTAGTTTGTTTATGCATAAATCTTACCCTATATTCTGAAATTTGCTCTTAGGCCTGGGAATCTCCACATTTGTTTACTCCCTGACCTCATGTAATTTGAAAAAATGTATCAAGCTAGGAAAGATACTAATCAAATATTTAAAAAATTAAATGAGGGGTGCCTGGGTGACTCAGTTAAGCGTCTGACTCTTGATTTCGGTTCAGGTCACGATCTCACGTTTGTGGCTGTCCGCTGAGTGTGGAGCCTGCCCGGGATCTTCTCTCTCTTTCTCTGCCTCTCTCCCCTGCTTGTGCTCTCTCTCTCTCTCTTTCTATGTCTTTCTCGCTCTCAAAAAAGAATTAGGGGCACCTGGGTGGCTCAGTTGGTTAAGCATCCAACTCTTGATTTCGACTCAGGCCATGATCTCACAGTTCATGGTTCAAGCCCCGTGTCAAACTTCCCACTGCTGGTGGAGAGCCTACTTGGGATTCTCTCTCTGTCTTCCCTTCCCTTTATCTCTCTCAAAATAAATAAAAAAACTTTTAAAAGAATTTAACAAACTAAATGAGAGAATTAAATATAAGATAAACATATGGCAATAGATGTCCTGTTTCCAGTGTGGCCCCTGGCACGGGGCCAGGCCTGTTTCACACCCACGCACGCCACGTCTCGGTAAGAAATAGGGACATAAAAATTAGACGTATTCCGAAGAAGGGCAGCAGATTTGTAACTAGTTCACTCATCCCTGCTCCCCGTCTCTCAGGCAGCATCACGCTAATCATTCCTGACCCACTTGCATATTAAGACCTTTTACGGTCATTTCGAGAGAACTCTGAGATTATTAAGAAGGAAACCTACTTCCCTTGGAAAGCTTATCAGGTCTCTTTATCCTAGAGCAGCCTTAGAAAGCTGTTAAATCTTCATGAATATTGAACCCTGTGGTCAGTTGTTCTTGGAAAAGGAATATGGAGGTGGTTACGTATAAAATCAAACAAAAAGCCGTCCCAAAGCCTATGAAAGCCTTTCAGGGCCCTCTCTTTTTATCAGGACGCTTATTTAAATTCATGATTTAGGGAAAGGGATGAATGTGGCTCTTTTGCTCATTTCTTTCGTTGTGGATGATGGTTTTTTTTCCTTCAGAATTTGATTATATTTAAATACACGGTCAATTCTTTTGCGTGCCCCAGCCAGAATGTCTGTCTCGCAGAAATTTGTAACTTGATATTCTAGTCAACTGCCAACCATGGGAAACACAGGTTTAAGTTAACTACTATTTAAAAAAATTAATATATTTTTATTCTTCTGACACATGCTTCTCAGTCTTTAAGACACTAGTGTTTGAGTTCATATATCATCAAATGTATGTCATAAATTCTACTGCTGTGAGCTGCAGGGAAACTTTATTAATGTTTTTAATGTGCCCTCGTGTGGAATCAACATATGTTTTTTATATACTCATAAATTTATGGCTTCAAAAATCTCCAATTTCAGGGTGTTATGAATGTTGTAATGGACAGAAAATACATAATTGTGAAATGATGTTCTTGAACTTTCATATACTCCTGATCACCATTAGCTCTTGCGTATCATAATTAGAATGAAATTAAAAACTTGGAAGTAATATTTCTGTAGCTCGGTTGTTGCGGGCCAACGGAATCATTTCCAGAATAAGCTGGCAGGTTCCTGCTCAGGGAATTAGGACTCCAGTGTCCTTAACTTTAAAATAACTTGCATTTCATTTTATGCCTGTTTCATAAAGTGGTCATTCATTTTCATGCTAAATTGTAACCGAAGCATCCCACGTCCCTAGAGACGAGTCAGCGGGTTTACTGTGTGTTGGGTTCAAGTAGGGTAGAGCGTTAAAGATGTTGGCCAGATGGTTGGGTTAGGAACAAAACAAAGCACCTTAGTACTGATGGGTTAGGGGAATTTATCTCTACATCCTGGTGCGTCGTGCGTTCACGGTAAAACGTTGTTGGAGAAGGACAGCTGGTATTTTGAGGATTCGTGAGGTAAAATGCCCTTTCTGTACCCACTGTGCTGCCGTCGCGGTGGGATGTGTGGTGGAGACACACCGATGTCTTACGTTTAGATTTTCAGGCTCACCAGTCAGGGTCTGAGTTCGTGCTTCCTGGATGCTGGGCTTGTTATAATCAGGGCAATGGGGTGTGGACCATGACTGTGTGGTCTACACAGCAGACCCGAGACGCAGTCATCCGCTGGTTTCACCTGATAGGCTCTTGCCTTTTCGTTGTAAACTTCTTCCAAAAGTAATTTTGTTTTTCATTGAAATGGCCGAAGTCAAAAGTTGGTAAAGATGCATCTGGAATAATGTTTCTGAAGTTCCAAAACACTTTTAGAGAAAATGCCATTCTTCCTAAGTTTTGACATTTTTGTGTATCAGTATTTAGATCCATTCAGATGCTCTCTTAAAATGTATCTTTGCCATGTGCCTGCTCTCTGGAAATGAGAATTAAAAGCTTTTTAGGGTTCCAAGTCAGCATGGTTCAAAAGTTTTGGTTATCACTTCCCTAATCTATCCTCTGCTTTCGTCATTCGGGCCCTTTCCAAAATAAACAGAGTACTTTAAATTACCCTTTCACTTTTTCTGTTATTTATTTTCTTCTCTTCTCCACACATAAAAAGCACAATGAAATAAGTTATGTAAGTCCATGACCTTGTCCACTGGCATAGCTCTTGTCTCCCAGGAGAATGGCGTCACTTCCTTCTGACTGAGAGAGCGCGTTCTCCACCCAAATACCGTTTTCCAGCCAGCCTCCCAGCGTGGCGCTTCGTGAATATTTAAAGTTTGATGCAGCCTCATTGAAAGTTTAATAAATTTCAGAGTCATACACCTATGACAAGACACACACACACAAGGATATAGGAAGTGTTACCGTTGCGGTAACATCTGGGAAGATGTTCTCAGAGTCATGAGAATCATGTTAAAAAGGGGCAGCTCATTGGATACCTTAGCTGCCTTCAAGTTCAGGAATTTAACTATCGTTTAGATAATGCTTCTGGAGGCAGCAATCATGCTCTTTTTTCCCCCTCCCAGACTTCCTCCCATACCCCTTCTCTCTTCCATTAGGGGGACACTCCGCAATTGCAACAGAAAAGGAACCTGAATGTGGTATGAGACATAAATTTGAGTTTGAGAAGGATGGAAAAGAAAGGAAAAGTGAGAAGCAGGATCACAAAGCAGGAGACACAATAACATACAAAATAATTACTACATGAAAAGTAAACGGGTCAGGGGCAGGGTGGATTTGTCTACACTCAACATTGTACACCACCACCCCCCAAAGTGAATTTCACTGTGTGTAAATATAAAGAGTACAGGGAAAAAGGAGGCAGTGTAAATAAGCATGGAAGGTCATGTTTGTACTACAATATGGGTATACTTCATGGTGAGTTCTATGCCCAAAAATGACTAAGATGGTAAATTTTTGTTATGTGGATTTTACCACAATTAAGAAAATGTTAAATTCAAAACTATAAAAAGTATAATGTCTGCATAATGGACCTTTATGTAGTCATTAAAAAGAGTTTCTCCAAAGAATTAGTATTAAAATGGAATTTTTGTCGTATTAGATGAAAACTAATACGAAGTTGAATTAGTAGTGTGCTTTCACATCTGTAAGTAAATCATGCAGAAATACTGGATGATTAAATGCCCAAATATTGAGAGTGTAAATCTCAGTGATGAGATTTGGAAAGATCAGTTATCTTCCCCTATACTTCTTGGCATAGTCTTAGTTTTCACTCGCTCTTTTTGTAATCAGTAAAAATAGAATCATCAGCAGGTATGTGCCATGAATGGTATATTGCTGAAGTAGATTATGAATCATTTCATATAGGCCTTATTTAAGCCATACCAGCAAAAAATCAGATCTGCTTTATAAAAACTTCCATTCTTCTAGGGCTAATTTTTAAAAAAACAATTAAGGTAGTATCAATTGACTTTTAACACAAGGTGATAAGTTAAGCCTATGTTTCGTTTTCTGGGCTGCAAATCTGCCGTTGAACTGAAAACCATGTAATTGAAAAATTGGGAAGGGTGCCATGAGTGGATCGGATAACGTTAAGGGGTTAATATAAACTATCGGGCAGCGAGCGCTGACTGAGGGACGTCCCTGCCACCAGGAACTGCAAACGTCCCGGGAGAAATCTGCACAGAGAACGGGTGGCAAAGCTCTAGAGCCAGTGGCTGGAGCGGAGAAGAGGGTGCGTGGCGGTCATTTCTAGAGGCTCCTCAAACCTGTGTTCGCCTCCAGACCCTGCGGGACCGGTTTCCCAAGAAAGCCCCCGACCCTGTTTCGTAGCCTCCATTTAATAAGGCCAATAGTGGAAATAAAAGATCTGACAGGGATTGTCGTATCGATTAGAGAAGAAGTCACGGAATGCCCAGCCACCGTGGGTCGTTTCGGCGAGTGAGGGACGCCACGGCTTCTGCCCACGGCCTCCCCTGCTTTTCCACAGAGAAACACCCAGAAATATGCACACTCGTGACACATTCATCTCAGTGGTCTTTGGAGACCAGGGTAAAAACTGCATGTAAGGAATATCATTACATTAGTTCAGCTAAAGAATTCGCTATTTAAAGTGACTTTCATGAGACATTTTGCCCTCCTGATTTCTGAAAGTCATTTCTTAGAGTTTAAACTCTGGATCTCTGAGGTTACGGGAACAGCGAACGTTTCATTGGTGTCGCCTTGTATTTATTGGTCTTCCTCTCTCCCTCCCTCCCTCCCTCCCTCCTTCCTTCCTTCCTCTCTTACTCTCTTTCTCTTTTTTTTTTCTCTCCTTCTCTTCTCTTCTTTTTTTCTTTTGTGCTGCTTGCCGCTTCTGTGAAATCATTTCTTTGTCCCTCTTTTTTCCTCTAGGACCTGCGAAGGGCAGAATATCCGATACAAGACATGCAGCAACCATGTAAGTTCTAGAGTGAAAACACACGGTCCAGTGAGACAAGTTCGTGTCTCGGGCCAGACTGGTGTCATGTGTGCTAGGAAGCTGACGGCTTCGGGGTACCTTTTGTGGAAAATTTAAATATTTTTTAACTGACAGCAGATTTTTGTGTGTCTCATACCTTGCATGTATAGTACCTTTTGAGGCCATTTCAAATGTGTAAACTTATTTGGTAAGTATTTGATGATTTCTGAATTCACCGAAACAACACCTAACGCCTGTAAAATGCCTTCAAAGTTCAAAGTGCTTTATGTACAGTATGTCACCCGACCCTCACACTGTCTCTGAGATGTAGGCAGAGGAGGTGTGGCTTTTTTTTTTTTTTTTGCAGATGGGGGGAGCTGAGAGAAGTAAAATTATCTCCCAAAGATCTCAGAGGAAGGGCCCCGATGGGCGCGCTCCTGTTTGCCTGCCCGCCCACCGCGGGGTGTGTCAGAGCGCTCGGAGAGTGACCCAAGAGAATCGTACACAGGGGCGGGTTTGTAAGCCTCACTTTTATCCTACAACGCTCAGAACTAAAATCCACAACTTAAATATTTTGCTTTACCAATCTGAAGATGCAAAATAGGTGTCAGTAGGAATCAATCCTATTTTCCGCTTAAAACATTACCCATTCGCGATATATATACCCAAATCAAAGTGACGGGAATTAAAAAGGAGATTAGGAGAATCTGGAAATTTATTTTAAAAACGTCACTCGTGGGGGCTTTGTCTCTCTCTCTCTCCCTTCTGTGTCCTGGGCCAGGGAGGGACACAAGCCCTGTTGGAGTGCTTCCGTCCTGCAGACCCAGACTTTCCCTGGGAGGGCAGCCCCCAGCGGCCAGCGTGAGTGACGTCCTTGGACCGCGGGGCTCAGTCACATCTGCAGGTTTCATCCGTGACGAAGCAGAAGCGTTCATCTTTCTCTCTCAACTGGTTTCAGACTTAAGTGGGAAACACGGGCACTTATTTATTGGACAAACTCCACTATCACTCAGCCGCTGGCGGCCAGACTGGTGCCCATTATGTCCTTGGAGAAACTTTGGGTGACAAAGCAAATAGATTTCACACATCCTGTGACCAGCTGGAGGTCCAAAGAATCAGGACACACACATGTGCGTGATGCTTAATTAAATGAGCTGAGGGCCAGGTTGGGGCGCCGAAGGCAGAGAGATTGACTTCAGGAAATTCGGGTCAGCATTGGTTCCCACACAAGCATGTGACTGCATTTGCAACCTGAGGGTTTTATCTAAGAGGCATTTAGATCTACTGCCTTTTGCCTGGGTGCCTCTTTTATTTATTGTTTTTTTTGTTTGTTTTTAGGGTTTTTTTTCTTTTTTATGAATTTCAGCTTTGACAAATCCCCAGATTCCTTGCGGTCATTCAGAAATATACTTCACAGCAGCGTGCTATGCAGCCATGCCCCGAAACAAGGGGAATTCATTTTTTGAAATTTTTTATTTTTAGACAGAGCGTGAGAGAGGCAGAGAGAAAGAGAGATTCTTAAACAGGCTCCATACCAAGCGCAGAGCCCAATGTGGGGCTCAGTCCCTCAACTCTGGAATCATCACCTGATCTAAAATCAAGACTTGGGTGCTCGACCAACCGAACCATCCAGGCGCCCCTAGGGGAATTCATTTTAAATGCCCAGACCAAGGTGTTGCAGTTTGAGATTTCATTCTTGGGTGTGTGTGTGTGTGTGTGTGTGTGTGACTCTGCTCCTGCTAATTCCAAGAAAGCATCTTTCTTCAGCACAAGCGTTATGCGGGTCTAGGAGTGTCGGGTCACACAATGTGGACGTACAGTGTAACCTACCACAATCTGCTGCACATTGGGTACAATGGCCAGGACCTGGGTGCGCTCCAGTGAGGACCCCGTACCCCTGAGGCTCCGTGGGGCCTGGGGGGCCCTGTGGTCTCTAACTGAGGCCCCTCGGAGAGGATCCTGCAGGAACCTTTCCCACCCTCTAGGCTGGGGAGACGTACCTGTGTGGAAGGTGCTGACCAGCAGCGAGATGGCCGCGTGAATGTTGCTCTTTCTAGTTCTCCGTGCTGGAGTCCTTAGGCTCCGTAACAACATGGCATCCATCGCTACTGGTCATTGCGAACTCAGAGTTTTTAACCAAATTCCTCTCAGGGAAGTAAGGGGAGTTGCGGCAGGTCCTTTTCAGCCGTAGGGTCCAGGGCACCCAGCTGTCTCCGCACACAGACCAGAGGGGGATCGGTGCGGCCCAGCTGCTGGGGACCCCACACAGGAGAGATTATACCGCGTGCTCCCGGGAACACACTCGGAGACATCGCACGGAGGCCACGAGTGATGCGACCACGTGAGCTCAGTGGTCCCATCTTTTCTGGATTTGCTTCCTGCTTTGTTCGGTTTTAACCCTTGTTTATTTATTTTGAGAGAGACAGAGAGAGCGCTAGCGGGGAAGGGGCAGAGAGAGGGAGAGACAGGAGCCCAAGCTCCGATGCAGGGCTCTATCCCATGAACTGCGAGATTGTGACTTGAGCCAAAACCGAGAGTTGGACGCCTAACTGCCGAACCATCCAGGTGCCCTGCTTCCTGCTTTATCAGTTGGGGTTTAGAATCTCCCTTTTGAAATTGCCACCTCCGTGTCACGCAGGGTGGTGAGAGAGCAGGAGGGGAGCATCCCGTGACCTCCCTCCAGTGGGGAGGGAACCGGGCGCCCCGCTCTTCGCTGGCATTCAGCATCCGGCTGAAGACCAGCCGTGCTGGCACCAGTCAGTGGCTCCCCGTGTTCCTGGAAATGGGGCCCCCCACCCACTTTTCTGAAGGAAGCTTGCCTTTTGTGATTCTATGACCAGGCGCTCATAAGGAGATTGGCCTTGGGGTATGGAGATGCCCACACCTGTTGTTCTGGGCCCACGAGCCCCTCCGAGGGGCCGCGAGATCTCTGGTTCCCACCCGAGGGACCTCACCGCCGCAGGGCTCAGGGTCGCCCGCTCTGTGGGGGAACAGGCGTCACTGCCCGTGAGTCCTTAGAGTCCGTAAGAACATGGCATCAGTCGCTCTGAGTTCGCAACGAATGGGCGGGGACCTGCCTTCCACCATCCGGGACGCGGCCCGTGCTGCTGTTCCCCTGCGTCCGGAGCCTCAGAACCTCAGAGTCCGTCATCTGTGTGCGCCAGCTCTCTAACTCGTAGCCAAAATTACTACTACTACTAATAGATCATGCTTATTAAGTCCTTCCTAAGTGCAGCCGTGATGCTAAGTCCCTGGCCGTGAGCAAACCCGCGACAGCCCTCAGAGGATCTCTACGAAGTAGATACTATTTTTATTTCCATTCCTACACAGGAGGAGACTTAGGTAACCCGCCCAAGGTCACAGAGCTGAGTTAAACCCCAGGCCGTCCGCCTCCAGGCTCCGCAGTGCCGGCCCTAACCGCTCTGGGACAGCGGCCTGCTCTCCGAAAGGACCCAGAGAGGTCTCGAGCATTGTTAGGTGAGGAGATAGCACTACGGACAGTAGTTTAAGACGTGGCTGCTTTCCCTGACCCACAAGCATGTGACTGGCAGGGGAGCTGCCAGGACATTCCACTTTCGGACACCATTCTAGAAGCTGGAGGACAGACCTCCTGAATGGTCATAGTTGGCAAGGGACCGAGATCAGCGAAGAGTGGGTGAGGACGAGGAGAAGCAGCTGAGGGAAGTCCTGGAAACAAGCCCTCCAGGGCCCTGGGCTTTCCACGCCTGTCGCCCAGGGCGTCCGCAGCACAGGGCAGGGTCTGGCCTGATGCAGACCGACCCCGACAGCCACGGTCCTGACCCGCGCCCGCCTCAGTGGAAGATACCTGAGCAAACCAGGCTCCGGGCACTCAAGGAAAGATGGCACGTCCTGTTGTTATGAGTGTGGGTGCATGAGACACACGTGTCCGAGTGAGTCCCCGCCGGGTGCGCAGGAGCGGGAGACACGGCCGGGAAGGCGGACCGCACTGCCCTGCCTGAAACATCGGCCGTGCCCCTGCGGCTGGCTCTCTCTGGCTTCGTCCTGACCGGGAACATGGGGCTGAGGGCCGAAGGCCTGCAGGACTCGGGGAGCACCCCCAAATCCCAGCCAGCTCCCGTCTCCAGAGAGAACCCTCCAGTCATGCTCAGCAAAGACCCTCACCGCCAGGCCCAAGTCCCCGAGGCCTCAGGAAAGAATTCTCCTTATCAGGCGCAGCCCAGAGCCGATGGAGACTTTCCAAGGGGAGTCATGCTCATCAGCAAGGAATTCTAAACCTTGAATTTGACGACTCACTTTTTATACCGGGGTTTACGGTACCAAAGGCAAGGCTGGAAGGGAGCGACCGGAAGAAAAGATCTTTAAAAACGAGTGTATCATAGTTGGGTAGGAGTGGCTTTGCAAACATGAGCACGTTTTTCTGTGAGCACAGAGGGAGGGACCGTTAACTCCGTGTGGTGGGGCCCTGGTGGCTTTCCTGAGGAGGGGACCATGGATGGCAGGTTCCTGGCAGGTTCCCCTCAGAGATGTTCCTTACTTCCTGTTGTCGCTGCTCCTGCCCCCTCCCCCGTCGGCCATCACCCCGGCCCCCCTGAAACGCAGTGTCCTCTGTGCCAGTCCCCTCTGTGAATCCTTATTGCTCACTTGCTTTCAGGGACCCCTGGAAATTGGCTCAACTTCTCCATATTGAGCTCGCAACTTCCCCCCTTTCTGGACAAGACTGTTCCCTGTCCCTCACGGTTACTGAACTTATTGCTGCTCTTTCTCTGTCTCCTTCGTTGTTTCCTGTGCGTTGTCCATTCGCATCACGCCATCCCTTAAATCTCATGTGAAATATCGTTTTTCCATGATGCATCACTTGCTAACTATGGCTCCTTATCATGGCCACTTGCCGTCACTTACTTTTGTGCTGGAAATTTTGGCATTGGCTATATAACAGGGTCCCAAAAGTTAACTCCTAGTACAGTTTGGATGTGAAGACAAAATAAAATTTTAAAATTGGCTTCCAACAGAAATCGCATTTCCCCTGAGTCCCTACTCATTGGTTATCGGGGAAGAATTACCTAAATACATAATCCAAATTAAAGCTTGGTTCAATCCTATTATATAAATCATCCCGTAGGTAATGGTCTATCTCTTTTGCAAAAATACGCTCTGTGTATTAGGTCATCTCCCTGTCTTGCCATTTCTCCCTCAGTTGTCCATGGAATGGTTCATGGATTCTCACGGCTTTAGAGGGAAAAGAGATCTCTGCCTTCAGGATGGTCCTTAAGTGGGGGCTAGTTGTTATCTGTGTGTCTTCCCTCCTCTACTCTGCCCTCTTTAACCTCCTAACCTCCTCCTCCTCCTTTTCTGTGCTTTGCAGGCTGCCTGCCTACTCCTGATTGAGTCAAGTCTTCCCAATGTAGGATCTCTTCTTTACTTATTAATTCTACTCAGTCAGTTTTCCCCTTAACACTTGGACAATTTTATCTCCTTCATTGCAAAGCTGCACCTATGAATCTATAAATACAAACAATGCATCAGTGTGTTTCAGGTATGTGCGTAAGTAACACACTCCCTAAGTGACAGCAGTGTGTTATGATCTCCACAGAGTGTAATGTATGCAAAACCCACAAACTATACTTAATAAACATGTGGTCTAACTGATATGAAGAAATGCTTCTTAGGAAAATCCCTAAGAATGTTTAGCATTCAAACTTCCGAGATGCTCCCTTAACCACTGAGGACACAAGAATCCCTAGATGGTCTCGCACCAGGACAGGGGACCCAGCTGAAGCCGACCAGACAGGCTTAGTGTTGACGCTGGAAGAATGCCAGCATTTAGTAAACAGAAGTGATGCCAATAAAAGGAAGCATTTGATGTCATCACCAGTGTCTCTCAAGATTACCAGAAAGTGGTCTCGTGTAAGGAGATGCTTGTTACGTTGGGAATCCGTCTTGGCTGTGTCAGATTCCAGCTGTGGGTCTTTGGGCCAGTGACCGAAGACTTCTTAGAGAAGTTAGAGTTTTCTCCATTTATAAAAAGAGGGTAATGACAATTCTGACCCACCTCTGTCAAAGGTCGGTGGTAAAGAAAGAATGTCGGTAATGATCCCTGGTAAACTAGACAGTGTTCCCCAGATACAAGGTGTCTTCGTCAGGATCCTCATTTCCCAGTCCCACTCTAATCAGCTCAAGCAAAATGGGATTGATTCCCTGGATGGATGTGCGGATATTTAATGGAATTTGGGCATTAGCGCACCTTGAGAGCCGGGACCCAGGACCCAGGAAGTGAGAAGCCCAGGTCATGTTGCCCATCCAATTACATGGCTTATCGGCCTCCCTCCTTTTGTGTCTGATGCATTCTTCTCTCTGTGGGAACTGGCTTGCTTCACTTCAGCAGGCATCTCCTGAGACAGACAGTTGGCCCAGCCCCACAGGATGGGCGCCCTCAGCGCTGGCCCTTCCGCTACAAGTCCAAATCCCTGGGAGAGCGTGAGCTGGCCTGGAGCAGGTGCTTGCCTCTGATAATCAGCTGTGGCCAAGGAGGCCGGGTCCCGTGTCCAAACCTGGTCACCCTGTCAGCAGGGACTAAGTGCAGGCCGCCATCCTCGGCTGTCTGTTAACTAAGCCGTGTTAATTTTGCAACACTTCATTGGTTTATGGAACTGAAGGCAGTCGGGAGTCAGACAGTAAGAAATTTCAGTCCCTGAAGCTGCTTGCCGCATCCGTGAGCCTGATTCAAGGGAGATTGTTTTCACTCTGCTCTCTTACACTTTCGGCTTGGGTTTGGCCATCTTTAAGGAGAAGGGAAGCCATATAATTTTATCAGCTGATGACCTTCTTTGGGGCCAGATGGAAAACTGTCCACGTTTCAAGGGAGAAAGGTCAACTACTCCCAGTCTTTAGTTTGACTCTTTCTTCCATCGGTGTGACCTGGGTTAAGGCTTAATCCTGCTGAAACAGGAAAAATGTGGATGCTCTACAGGAGTCTGGGATGATTCACCGCAAACTAATACAACTAAGCCCAGGGGAAGTTTACTTATGATATTTTATTTATTCCCTCCCTCCTTCAAGAAGGGATTGGAAGCAGATTTTAAAGGCCAAAAGCATAAACACTGTAAGATATAAAAGTCAAGGAGTTACAAGGGGAGAAATGAAAGAAGTCGTATTTTAAGATTCTGCATAATAATTTATTAATAGTTATTTGTAGAAAAAAAATAAAGTTAGGTTTCTACCTGATATCATACATCAAAATAAATTCCAGATGTAACAGAGTTAAATATAATTGCTAAACTAGAAAGGAACTAGAAACAGGCATTTCAGTATTTCTCTGTTCTTAGGCAGGATGGGAAGAGCATTTCTGAACTCATGAATGAGGGAAGAAGATTTACAAGGAAATATTAATAGAGCCAACTACCCAAAACGTAAAGTAACGTAAAGCTCTATGCACCAGAACCAAAATTAAATGGGGAAAATATTTCCAGCGCAGATGATGGACTCAATAACCTCACCAGGAAGGCTGATCATTTTATCTGTTAAAACATAATAAAAAGGCAAACATTCCAATAGATATACGAAGGAGAGAAAACAAGAAATGTTTGAAGAATTAATACAAAAGGCAAAAATACATGAAAGCTATCAGACTTAAATAATGAGAGGAAATGCAGACTCAAACAATGAAATGTTATTGAACACTGATGATTGGAAAATGTTCAGAAAATTATATTATCCAAGCTGAGAAGAGAGACAGAGAAAAAGGGAATTTATGGAGCCTGGTGATAATAGGGAGGGAAATTCCTGGAGGGCAATTTGGCAATATTTTGAAAAGCTCATGAAACACACCCTTTTTCTCAGAAATTTTATTTCCAGAAGTTTGTTTCTGGGGAATCATCAAGGATTTGTGTAAAGATTTAGGTACGAGAATCTTTGTTATTTATTCTTTTTTTCCCTATAGAAACTGTTTATCAAAGTGTTTATAAGGACCATTGATTTTATAACAAGAAAAATATATAAAATAATATATTGATTTTTTTGTATCTGTTCTTTTTTAATTCGGAAGTTTGTGTAGGAGTCATTAATTCCCATCAATTGGGAAGCTTATTATGCTCAGCTTTGAAGAGTGAAGTAACATTTTGTCAGCCAAAATGTTTGGCTTTGGAAATATCAGTGGGAGGGGTTAGTAATTAAGCAAAAAGATTTCTGAGCCATCAAGACTTGCACCAACACTTTTTACTATTATGAGCACTCCCTGGAACGTTTACTTAGAATTTCCGTGCTGTTGTTGTAGACAGGAATTGAAAAGGCTGCGTTTTCTCTTTCCATCCCAGGTCCCGTTGAAGGTAGGCACTGGGCTCCAGTGAAGACCCCTGGCTGCCCGTCCCCATCCCTCCCCCCTCAAAAAAGGAAAGAAAGACACATGAATTAAACAACAATCACAAAAGCCGAAACAAACACAAATTCTCACAAAACACAGCACTTTGGGGCCAGTTAAAGGAGGGGCAAGTAATCCTTCACATTGAAATAGTTTTTGAAGGAACAAATGATAATTAACGTTCCCTATAAAGACCTTGAGTCACCTGTAAGAATTAAAAGCATTATGTGCCCCTTGTTTCAAAAAGAGGATGACTGTGTAATGCATTTGAAGACGTATACCCAAGACGGTTAAAAGAGCAAAATTTGGCATTTCAATATGTCGGACCTAAGTATTTGGGGGAGAAAACCTGGGCAGAAGAGTGATCAGAATAAATATTGTCTCCATGATCACGGAGCGCCCAGTAGAACTCGATGGCTGCAGATTCGGTCTTGAGTTAGAAAGGACAATGGAAGAAATGAGGGGACTCCGAGGTGAGAGGCACATGGGGGGGTCCGGTCTAGTGAGACTCTCATGGACTTGTTCAGCGCCCTGTTGCCTTGCCCCTGAGTGATGTGCACGTGGCCTTTCTTCTCTGCTTCCAGGACTGTCCTCCTGATGCAGAGGACTTCCGGGCCCAGCAGTGCTCCGCCTACAATGACGTCCAGTATCAGGGCCGTTACTATGAATGGCTTCCACGATATAATGATCCTGCCGCCCCCTGTGCGCTCAAGTGTCACGCGCGGGGACAGAACTTGGTAGTGGAGCTGGCACCCAAGGTCCTGGATGGAACTCGCTGCAACACGGACTCCCTGGACATGTGTATCAGCGGTATTTGTCAGGTAAGCCCCACCTGCTTCCAGGCCCCGCCCACTCTCCATACAGAGGCTCTTTTTCATTCTCTACTTCTGTTCATGCAGATGAGTCTTTGATAATTTTCATGTAAAAAATATTTTAGAGAGCATGACTTACCTTTAAATTATATGATATTTATTGTAAAGAGTGTAGACTTTGTCCACATAGAATCAAAAAATTGCAATACCTAGGTCAGCAGTTTCTCACCTGAAGAACTTGTTAAAACACAGGGTGCTGGGCCCCTGCCCAGAGTTTCCGAGCCAGTAGGTCTGGGCTAGAGACTGACAATTTGCATTTCTAACAAGTTCACGGGGAGATGCTAGTGATGCTGGTCCAGGGATCCCATGTGGAGAACCGTTACTTTGGAAGGGTAACATCGGTAGGTTCTTTGGGCCTTTTAACGCATTGATTTCTTAAAATTAATTTATTGGTCTGAGTCTTTGGGAGCATGGCTTACTTCCTGAAAACTTAGCATGAATACATTCTGGCAGATTTTTCAGGGCGGAGTTTCCAAAGCTGTGATGCGTATAACTGAGACTTATCCCTCCCCCAGCTTCCAGTTCATTCCCTTAATCTCTAGAAAAATATTTTAAAATAATGCATGTCTAGTATTCCATCTGCCCTACTATGTTTGTAACAAAAACAGTATTAATAGCAGCAAATGAACAGCCCAACCACCTGCCAAGTATCAGACACTATCAGCCAACTCAGACGTCCCACGGTCAAAGATGAACCATGAACTTGCGATCCAAAATCTTCCCCTTCCTCCATCCACTTCTCTAGAAAATGGCCTCCAATTGCTCACTGCAAAATTTGGAGTCATTCTTGATTCTCCTCTTTCAATACACACATCTAATTCGTTGTCATTCTGCCTTCAGTGTCTTGTTTTGAGCCCACCATCCCTTGCCGTCTGCATGACTTCTTTCTTAGTCTCAGCCTCTATCACCTCGGACCTAAATTATCTCCAGCCTTCTGTCCTGATCTCCCAGCTCCCACCACTGTCCCCGTCAGGTCCGTTCTCCACCCAATGGCCCCAGTGATGGCTTTAAAACGTAAGCCAGAGTTTCATTTTAAATACGTGTCACTCACCGACTGAAATCCCTCAATGACTTATCATTGCATTGATATTGAAATCTGTGATCCTGGTTTGCCTTTTTGTTAGGGAGTACATTTATTTTCATGAGAAATTTTGGTCTGTGGTTTTCTTGTAACATCTTTCTCTGGTTGTGGCATTCAGGGCAATGCTATCCTCCTAGAACGAGTTATGAAATAGTTTCTCTTTGTCTATTTTCTGGAAGAGATTGTAGAAATTTGGTATAATTTCTTTCTTTAATTCTTGGAGGAATTCACCAATGAATTCATCTGTGCCTGGTGCTTTTTTTTTTTTAGAAGGTTATTGATTATTGATTAAA
The DNA here is from genome assembly GCA_004023785.1 of Mungos mungo. Taxonomy (NCBI): domain Eukaryota; kingdom Metazoa; phylum Chordata; class Mammalia; order Carnivora; family Herpestidae; genus Mungos; species Mungos mungo. The sequence continues at coordinate 138,327 of PISW01004650.1, forward strand.
TTTCTTTAATAGATAGAGATCCATTCAGATGGTCTTTTCTTGTGTGAGTTTTGGCTGATTGTGTTTTTCAAGGAATTGGTCTATGTTATCTAGGTTAACAAACTTGTAGGCACAGAATTGTGTATAAAGTTACTTTATTACCTTTTAATTTTTTTCAAGTTTATTTTTTATTCTGAAAGAGAGAGCGAGAGAGAGCAAGTGGGGGAGGAGCAGAGAGAGGGAGAGACAGAATTCCAAGCAAGCCCTGCACTGTCCGTGCAAAGCCTGATGCGGGACTTGAACTTATAAACTGTGAGATCTTGACTGGAGCTGAAATCAAGAGTTGGATGCTTAACTGACTAAGCCACCCAAGCACCCCTCTTTATTATCTTTTCAATATCCAGGGATCTGTAGTGATCTCTCCTCTTACATTTCTGCCAAGAGTTATTTGTATCTTCTCTTTTTTCTTAGTTAGCCTGGTTAGACTTATGAATTTACTGTCTTTTTAAAAGCCAGCTTTTGTGTTTCATTCATTTTATTTATTGATTTCCTGTTTTCAATTTCACTGATTTCTACTCTAGTTTTTGTTATGTCTCTTCTTATTGTTATTTTGGATTTAATTTCCTCTTCTTCTAATTGCCTAAGGTGGAAACTTAGATTATTGATTCTAGATTTTTCTTTTTTTCTTATATATGCATTAAATGCTGTAAATTTCTCTATAAGCCCTACTTTTACAGCATCCAACATATTTTGATAAGTATCATTTTTATTTTCCTCAAAATGTCTTAAAATTTCTCTTGATGTCTTCTTTGACTCATGTTGTTTAGAAGTATGTTGTTTAATATCCAATATTTTGAAAATTTCCAGCTCTATTTCTGATATTGATTTCTAGCTTAATTCCAATGTGGTCTGAGAATAGATGGTGTAGGATTCCATTTTTTTTTTTTTTAAGATTTGTTAAGGTGTCTTTTACATTCCAGAAAGTAGTCTGTCTTGCTGAATGTTCCTTGTGAATTTAAGAAGAAAGTGCATCTTGCAGTTCTTAGAAATAGTCAAAAGATATCAATGATATCCAGTTCTTTTGATGATGCTGTTAAGTTCAACTGTGTTTTTACTGATTTCTCCTTTCTGTATCTGTGCGTTTCTGATAGAGGGGTGTTGAAAGAAAGAAAGGATGTCCCTGCACTGTCTTCATGCTTGCATGTTTTCTAAGGAGAAGTCAGAGATAGTTGTTCTCTTTGCTCCACTGGAGTGATATTTTATTCCTCTGGCTTCTGTCAAGACTTTTTCTTTATCTTTGATTTTTTTTTTGTAATTTGAATATGATATGTCTACGTGTAGTCTTTTTTGGCATTTGTCTTTTTTGGTGTTCTTGAGCCTCCCGCACCTATGGTTTTATGTCTGACATTAATTTGGGGGAAATTCTTAGTCATTTTTGCTTGAAATACTTCTTCTTTTCCTTTCTCTCTTGCTCCTCCTTTCGGGATTCCCACCACACTCCTGCCACACCTTCTGTACTTGTCCCACCGCCCTTGGATGCTCTGGGTATTATTCTTGCAGTTTTTTTTCTTTTCTTATTTGAGAAGCTTCTATCGACTCTCCTCTCGCTCAGATTCCACCCTTGTCCCTTTTGTGCTGCTTTTTCAATTCTGCCAAAGGGCCAGAAAGCTCTTACACATGGTGTCCCTACCGCCTTCTACCTATGCTCCTGGCTACTCTTATTATTTTCCTGGTATAAGCTCAGTATCACTTCCTTGAGAGGTCCTCTGAGATTACTCTACCTAAATTAGTCCTCTTTTTCTATTTTAATACCTTTTAATTGCACTGATACTATTTAATAATTACATTATTTATTTGTGTGATAATTTGATCATGACATTCTTGTGCACTAGAATGTAAGTTCTTTGAGGATAGGAATCACATGCATCTTGCTTTCTACCGTGCTCCAGAATGCCTGCCCTGTCTGGCCCCATAGAGGGTCCTCAGCAAAAACTGGCTGAATGAATGAGTCTTATCCACTTGCAAATGCAGAGGTTATCCAGATATCTTGGTGTCTCTTTCATTTCTCTTGCAATTTCCAATCCTGCATTTCCAGCTCAGTTTGAAGTCCATTCTGGGGGATTCCACAGATTCCTTCAACTCAGATGCCCCCTTCTCTGCTCCAAATGAACTAGTTTGTTCTTCGCAGACACACTGCTTATCCCAACTGCTGTTCCTACTCATTTCTGTTTACTTCACCACAATTCTCCACTTCACCTTCTGGAAGTCAAGTTCATGTATTTGCTCCCATGTGCTCTCTGTGCTGCTGCACCTGTATCAGACAGCTCACATCTTACTGTTTTTTCCCCTTTCACTTTTTTACCCCACAACTAGACTAGCCAGTCTCTCTACCTTTCTCTCCTACTCTTGAACCATCTTATTTGATGCTTGCTGTTAACTCTTCTTCCCAAAAGGTCAAGGCTTACTACCTCATTCTATTTTATCTGCTGTTAATAGTTTCTCTTTATAACCTCCAGTTCACTTTTGGGCTCTTCCTCTAAATGCTAGTGGAAGCTAGTCACTTGTCGGCAGAATTATGCTTTTTCATTTTCCAAGTTTTTGACAATGAGTATGTGTTTCTCTCATAATTAAAAAGAATTGTTATTAAAAGTAGTTCAGTTGGAGCTGAAGAATACGCTGGGCAAGGTCATGTTTTGACACTGAGGTCTTGAAAAGTTGAGCAGTAGTTCTGTTAACCAAGATGAGAAAGGAAGTCACAGCAGAGTGAATGGCACTGGTGGAGAGATGTAATCGCAAGATGTATTTAAGGATCTGTGACTCGTTCTGTAGAGTTGAGGCGGGAAATCCTGGGCGATAATGCTAAACGTGGAGGTGACGGGCGTAGGTGGAAACCAATCATCAACATTCTGAAAGTTACCACAGGAGTCATTGAACAGTCTTCCTAGGAGTAGCTCAGTCGGGATTGTCTTTAGAAGGATCACCCACATGGCAATATGGCAGGTTGTTTGGAGAGGACAGGGTCTGGGCTAATAACAGGAGGTCAAGTGTGGGAGAACCAGAGCCTCGGGTAATGCAGCGGGAGGCTGAATGGAGAAGGGATGACAAATTTTAGAGATGAATGAAGAAGGCCTTTTAGGACGGGATGTGTTGTTGGATGTGGGGAAAGAGAGGGAAGCGTAGCGTCATGTCTGGATTTCCAACACGATGAGTAAGTTGATGTAGATGGTGAAGCCCTTCCCTCAAGACGAAATGTTGGGCGAGAACCAGGTGTATGGAGAAAAGATGGTGACTATCAAAGTTGGTACCTGACCTGAGAGCTTAGGAGAGAACTCTCGAGGAGAAACAGAGATCTGGGGGTCCTCGGGGTTAAAGCTCATGTGTGTCCTCGGAGTCTGAATAAGAGAAGAGTCCTGCCCACCCCCCGTTTTAGGAGCAAGCTTGGGAAGGGGTGCGCTCGCTGGGGCAGAACTTCGTTACAAGTCACGGGTGGGGAAGTGCGGAAGAAGAAAAGTTAGCAGCATCCAGTCCTGCAGAGAGAACAAGAAGGATCCGGACAGAAATGTGCTTCCTTCATCTGGACCAAAGATGCCACTGCTGATCTCAGCTTGGGCGGTGTCAGGACACGGAGACATTCGTGTGCACTTCCTGTGGCCGCTCACCCTCGCTGAGCCCTGGTCTTGGTAAAACGGAGGTATTATTCTCAATGTAGGTCCTATTTTAAACTCGTTCCTTCACAAACACATTCCAGGAGCCCAGCCCCCTCACAGGCCCGCAGGGGGGCCTGCGGTCAGCGCTGGCGGCCCTTCCCTGCCCCCCCACCCCCGGCTCACGGACCACAAGCCCCCTCTTCATATTCATAGTCTCCGCTGCCTAGTTTGCTCCGGTAATTTCCAAGGCTTGAAGGGAGCGCAGAAGAAATGTGGTTTTCAACACCGAATTCATTCATCTTAAAAGTGTGCTTCCTATCTTGTTTTTGTGACGCCGATGGGTAAGCCGGTGCTTTGGGCACTAACAGGTGATGCCCCGGTTGCCGAAGGCTGAGTGCTCTTTCAGCAAGGCTGTTTGGGAGAAAAGGAGTGTATGCAGTCTCCTCAGAAGTGACTGAGGCCCTCTCAGGAGAATCCAGATCTTTCCTTCAACAGGATACAGTTCGCATAAATTCCCTTTCTTGTACAATGTGGCGTGGCCGTCAGCGATCGCTAGGACCAGAGAGAATAAACTGTGATTCTCACCGTTTGCCTTGGGATGAGCGGACTGAGCCCTGATGTTTCCTCGGCACCGACTACAAATAGCCTTCATGAGGGTGTTTACAGCCTGCTCGTTTAAATGAGCACATCACGGTGCTCCTGGGAGCAGCCTTGCGTGAATCTGAGCGCCGCAGACGGCGGGGGACAGCTACACTCACTGAACAAAATTGCTTCCGCTCTGCAGGTCTGACTTTTATGAGAAACAGGACCTGGTTCCAACCGGTCTGACTTATCACTCATGTTTATTGAATCCCCTGACAGCCGGGCAGGTGAAGAAACCACTTTGCCGTTTTGGTAAGCTCACGTTCACTGGGTTCTGAGCAGGTGTGAGAAGTCGTCGAGGGCACTTGGCCGTGGCAGCTCCTCACACGGGTGTGGCGGGCACCGTCACCACCCCCACTTGCTTAGTGGGGAAACTGGGTGGAAGCGGGCTAAGGGATTTTTCCCAGGCTGCATAGCTGGAAATCGGGAGAGCTGGAATTTGAACCCAGGCACCTGATTCCAGAATCTGCTCCCTTAACCACTGCGCTATGCTGGAGTTTGTACCTGGAAATAAGATGTGGTTCTGGTAGATGCGGTTCCGGTCCAGTAGGGGGGTCGTGTGCGGACACCACAGTCGTGTGTAAACAGACTCAAGTGTATCCACCCTCTCCGAGATGGAAAGTCGTCGGGTGGACTCACGCTGAGCACGAGGGCGGTTGAGACCCGGGGAGTCGCTGCTCGTGAAGCCGCAGCTGTGTATAAACACGCCAGAGTCTCCGATTGTCAACAGAAGCCAGGACTCTGGACTAGAAAAAATGTTTTTAATGTTTTTATTCAGTTTTGAGAGAGAGCAAGACAGAGTGTGAGCAGGGGAGGGACAGAGAGACAGAGAGACACAGAATCTGAAGCAGGCTCCAGGCTCCCAGCTGTTACCAGAGAGCCCAATGTGGGTCTTGAACTCACAAACCATGAGATCATGACCTGAGCTGAAGTCGGACACTCAACCGAGCCACCCTGACGCCCCTAGACATCTGGATTTTAATGTGAAATGTCCACTTGGAAATAACACCTTGCTGCTAATGACTTTCCTGTGTCCATGAATGGCTAAACTGTGCTCTTCACAACACTGGCTGGACTTTCCTGAAGTGACCAAAGCCACCGAAGCTCACTGGCTTAAAACAATGATAGGTGACTTCTCGCTAACGCTCCTTGTCCAACAGAGGGTCCGCAGCAGTCTCTGCTCTTTGAACGTCCCAGTGATGAGACTCAGGGAGGCTCCGTTAGAACATGTTTCACACGATAACCACGGTAGTAAGCAGGGGAGCCTGCGATGCATTCCCCGACCCTCAGAGCCTCTTGCGGAAGCACCACCAGCACTTAGACTCCTATCTCATTGGGCAAGACAGTCAAGACCACACTTGCCTCCGACGGGCGTGGGCAAGTATGGCCTCTCCATGGGCAGAAGGAGAAGCCCACATTTCAGAACATCTCTAATGATTACCATAGCTCCGTATACTCGGATTTCCAAGGCAGGAATCTAGAGCTTTTTTCTAAGGTAGAATCCAATTTTAGGGGCTCTCAAACGGAAATTGACTCAAGAAATTGGTTCTTGGAAGAGTCAATTAGACTTTATCTAAAAAGCTTCAGATGTGGCTTCCAATGCAGTGATGTCACTTATTCAAATACTGTCTTCTTTGATCTGGTTGGGAAATCGTATGCAGAAGCTGTGAGATAGTTCTCGGCCGAAGTGATGATTTATGTCGGAGGATTTCTCCACAGAAGCGCAGCTCATATATTTTAAATATTTGCTTAAATCAAATATCTTGTGTAACTTGTCTCATTAACTGCACCAGAGGATGTGACTCTTGTCTCATTAAATTATACCCCGTGGTGTCTGGCTCTAGAAAAGTTGGTTATTTAATAGATGTTAATTTATTGATCTGTTTTCTCTGTTAGTGGCTTTTAAATCATTGCGACGAGAGGTCTTGACTTCAGGAGACGTCACCGAGGTTGAAATCACCTCGGGCAGTTTTTTCAAAAGTTGCTTATTAGCGGTTTGGATGAGATTGGAGAGCCCAAATTCAGTAGTCCCTCACTTTCAAGGGCAGTTCTGACTTAGACCCCATGAACCACAAGGCAACAGGACTTTCTTTTCAGATTTTTTTTTTCTGTGATGCTTTCACATGCTTTTTTTGGCTGTAAGATTTGGATGAACCATCACTTGACACAAAATTCTGAAACAAATTTAAGTGCTCGGGGAGGCACTGGCTTGCCTCAGATCTTACAAGGCCCTAAACACTCTTCAAAACAAGCCCATCCTAGCTCCTAAACCCACACCCTTTCTGGATAACCAGATGGAGACTGATGCTCATTCTCATGAAATGCAAAGTGCTCAGGGACCTGAATTGTGAGGACAGAGCTTGGCTCGGAAACAGAGTTTCTATAACTTAATGGTAGAATTACTCCCCCTGGAGAAAGTTGCATGAACACAAGTTACTCATTGATTGAATCCCAACCATGCAAGTGTGTTTCCAAAATCAATCACTCTTAATTTGTTCCACATGTACTTGTAAATATGAACACACTTGCCTGTGTGACTTGGTTCTTTGTGGTCCGTCTACTGGCATCCTGATGAAGAAGGTGCTAAGATTCTGGTGTCAGCTGACCTGGGTCTTCAGGCCATCCCCGATCCCATTCACTAGTTGTGTGATACGGAAGGTCAGTTAACCTCAGTAACAGTCAGACGCCTTATTTGGAAAACAGAGACAGAAGATATCACCCGTGTCTTCAGGTTGCTGTAAAGATGGGAGGAAATATGTGTACAATTCTCAGCATGACGCCGGACTCATGGAAGGCATCGATGAAAGTCAACTATTATTATCCGTATTTCATTATTAGCTTTGTGAAATCATATAATCAGGATGAAGGGATCTCAGAACTCTCTGGATTTAGCTACTCCTCAGATACTTTAATCCCCACTCCAGTTTTCCCGACAAGAAGTCTCCTGCCGAGCTCCCGGTTGAATACCCGTTGTTGGGTAACTCAAACTTTTCAGACATCCTGATATTGAACAGAACTTATGCTTAAACCTGGAGCTTTCACCATTTGGAAATACAAAGATCAGATCTAAACCCTTGCCTCCTGACAGCCCTTTGTGAGTTTAAAAATATCTTTAATCATGGGCTTTTCCTTAAACTTCCTTGGAACTTTTCCTACCTCTCTCTGAAACTTTTATTTGATCTTTCTCCTACCCTTCAGCACCGACATTTTGGAAGGAATTATCTATAGATGTGGTTTCAACTCCCTCCAGTTTAATTTTGTCTTCAACACCTTGGATACAGTGTCTGATTCAGCAGCTCCCAGCGCTGAGGCGGAGGGGCCGTGCCTAGGAGTCAAAACAAAAGGAAAAACAGAAATGACAGAGGGGCCTTTGTGCGAGCCCTGTGTCATGTTCTAATCCCTGTCCTAAGAGTTTGCGCATACTTTTCCTCATTATATCCTTACCGGACCCTATGTGAAGTGTGTGTTATTATCTGTATATTACGACTCATTTATTTTTTGTTTTTGAGAGAGAGAGAGGGAGGGGCAGAGAGACCAGGAGAGAGAACGATTCCCCAGCAGGCTCCACACCCAGCACAGAGTCTGACGTTGGATTCGATCCCATGACCCTGGGACCCTGACCTGAGCCAAAATCACAAGTTGGCCCCCCAGGTGCCCCTGTTATCTGTACATTCCCCTTGAGGAAAAGGGGTCTCTGAGAGTTTGAATTCTTGAACATCCTGCATTTTGAGAGCCTTAGTGGGGCGGGAAGGGAGCCGTCTGCCTCCAGAGTTTCTGCCATAAACATCGGGCGTCGAAACACAAATAAAGCTGAGCGGGTACAGGGAGGGGAGAGATAAGGTCTCCCATTAGTCATTATTAGTGGGCACGTATGATATAGATGTATTTGTAAGATAAAAGGAAATGTGGCCTAGCCCTTTTCCTCATATTTGGAAGCTCACAATCTGGCAAAGCCACGCACATGCACGCGCACACAAATTACTCACAAAAATAATAAGTCACAGAGGACTAAAAGGTAGCAGTATAGGCATCTGTGGTGAGACCTCTCTCCCGTCATTCCTTTCTTGCATTTGAGAATGGTTTACAGGGGGCGCCTGGGGGGCTCGCTCGGTTAAGCCTCTGACGTCGTTGGCTCAGGTCATGATCTCACAGTAGGCGAGTTCGAGCCCCACGTCTGGATCTGTGCTGACAGCTCAGAGCCCGGAACCTGCTTCAGATTCTGTGTCTCCCTCTCTCTCCGCCCCTCCCCTCTGCTCATGCTCTGTCTCTCTCAAAAATAAATATTAAAATAAATAAAAATGGTTTGTGAAGATACCTATGTAGATATAATGGCCGAGGAAGCCCCACAAGGTGTAGGTATAAATGACGGTAAACAGAAGGAGATGTAAAGATACACAACAGAGAGATGGACACGCACAGAGGTTGAGCTAACGTGGGATGGAGGTAAGAGCAAAGAAAAAGATATTTAAGGCAACAGGTGAGTCAGAAGGGTATATGCGGACTTCGGGACAGGAGTTGTGTTGGGGAGAACAGGAGAGAAAGGGCCAGAGGAGGGGTCAGACAAGAGAGGGGAGGGGTGAGGAGGGCGGAGGCAGCGGAAACAGTGTCTCTACTATTCCGTTCATTTTATAGTCATAAAAATCTGGGACAAAAATACAAATATAAATAAATAATGTGCGGAGAGGGGCAACCTCAGTTCCCCATTTTCATTAGGTTGGGCCTCGGGTCAGACCCCCGCTCCGCCCCCTGCCCCCCAGCTAGATCTTGCAAGGCTTTAGGTCATTCATGGTTTGCAATCTCTGTCCTCCTGGAAGACGGCCCCCTCCTGAATTGAGGGACGCTTCTGGAAGCTTCCAGAGCCGCCCCCCCCCCCCGCGTTCTCACCCTCCGTCGCCCCCTTCTGTCCGCAGGCGGTGGGCTGCGACCGGCACCTGGGCAGCGGCGCGCGCGAGGACAGCTGCGGCGTGTGCGCGGGCGACGGCTCCACCTGCAGGCTGGTGCGGGGACAGGCCAAGGCGCAGGCTTCTCCGGAGAAAAGTAGGTCTGCACCCCCCGCCGCACCCCTGCACCCGGGGCTGGGATAACATCGTCCTCTCGCTGAGCTTTGTCCCTGCAGAGCCCCGTGGCCCGGTGTCCTGAAGTCAGATTTCTTCCACCGCGTGGCCGTCACCTTCTTGGTTCCACTAGCTTTTCTAAAACCACCGGCTGCTTTGAATCTTTGCCGACATGGGTTGTGTGTGTGTGTGCATGTGCGTGCGCGTGTGTGTATGTGTGCGCGCGCGTGCGTTAAACATCTGCCATTGTTTGAAGGTAAAGCATGAAGTAGTGATTTTTTATTCGTCCCCCTTGATTGCCAACAAGGCAGAAAACGCCGCCTTGTATTTCTGCCCCATTTTCAATACCTTCTCACCCTCCGATGAACTAGTCTCCTGCTCAGTCTGCTGGGATGCTGACCTTCTCTGCGCCTGGATGCTGCTCTTCCCGCTGCTGCGCGCTTCCGTTACATCACGAATGGGAGCCATTTGCCTCTTCTGCCTTTTTTATTTTACTCTTAATTTTTTATTTTTTTGGATACCTGTTTTAAATAGTGGCCTCCGTCTGTCATTTGGCCTTCAGTATTGCTTGTGTTTTTAGGATCAATAGTTTCTAAGTTTTATATCCTCAGAAATTTTCATCTTTTTATGTCAGTGATCTCTGCCTTTTGTAATCCTGTGATGTGGGGGTCGTTAAGCATTTTGGGTAAGGGGCCGGGTAGGATTTTAGGGCTCTGCGGGGCACCTGTTCTCTGACTCAACCCCCGAGCGCCACTCCGGCAGCCCCCTGGCCGGCGCCCAAGCACAGGGGCGTGGCTGTGTTCCACTAAAACTTCATGTGCATCGGTGTCATTCAAGCTAGACTCGCTGTAGAGGTCAGTCAGCCATGGGAACTGGGGTGAAGCGAGTAGTACCCCGAGGCCTAAGGCGACCGTGGCAGCTAGCGCAGGGGCGGGAGAGGGCCAGCGGCTGAGCGGCCAGTCACCTGTTACTAACTGCGGGAGCGGGAAAGCCAGGGCCTTGAAGGGGGCATGGCTGGTGACCCACGGGCCAGTCTGTTACGTGGCCGCCCCTGCGCACATCTGGGCGGAGAGGAGGTTCTGCCGAAACAAGTGACCGCTTTGAGGGTGGAGGCCACTCCTCTGATGCCAGAGAAATGCTACAGCCGGACTGCTGGGCTGGCGAGCCTGTAGGGACCTCAGCCCCGACTGTGCGAGCAAGGACCCTTCCCAAAATACCACGTGCAGGAGTGGCTGGTCCTCCTGGACGTCCCCGTCATGGGTGCTATTAATGTAGGTTTCCTGCATCTTATTACACAGCCGAAAGCAAACCTTCTGGAGGGGACCTTGCTGAAGTCTGGGGCCACACCCTTCACCTCCCAGAGCACCTGCTCACTGTTCTGTTCCTTCAGCTGGGGTCTCCTTTCTCCGCTGGTTTCCACAAGCACTTTTATGTTTCAGAACTTTTTTTTTTAATGTTTATTTATTTTTTGAAAGAGGGAGAGATAGACCATGAGCAGGTGAGGGGCAGAGAGAGACAGAGACACAGAATTCGAAGCAGGGTCCAGGCTCTGTGCTGTCAGCACAGAGCCCAATGCTGGGCTCAAACCCACAGACCGTGAGATCAAGACCTGAGCCGAAGTTGGTTTTTTAACCAACTGAGCCACCCAGGGGCTCCCAAAATCTTCTTTTTTAAAAAAATGTATTTTGAGAAAGAGAGCATGGGCACACAAGTAGTGCAGAGGCAAAGAGAGAGGGAGACAAAGAGAATCCTCAGCAGACTCCGTACTGTCAGTGTGGAACCTGACACAGGGCTTGATCCAGGGAATTGTGAGATCGTGACTTGAGCCAAAATCAAGAGTTGGACACTTGGACTGATGGAGCCCCCCAGGTGCACCTCAAAACCTTCTTTTATAATTACAGTCCAAATGTCCTACTGACATTGTCCTTTGGTAAAAAGGCTTGGTTTTCAGCCTTTTCTGAATGCACATTAGACACTCAGAACAAAGCAGCACTCTCTCGATTTGAAGCTGTTCTTTTTCCACTTTAAGTAAATACATGTATGTTTTTGTACTTTTCTGACCAAAAAAAAATAGACTTGTTATAAATTCATGAGATTAAATGTAATCTGTATGGTATTTAAGCACCATCTAAACAGATAAAAGAAATGTATAAACATATATCCAAATATACAGAAAAGGAAATAAAAATGGAGTCAAAATGGTTTGTAAAAAATTAAACTCAAAAAAATGTAGTAATGGAGGGAGAAAATGTAAGGCATACAGAAATTTATTTTTATTTTTTAAAATTTATTTATTTTGAGAAAAATGAGAGAGAGAGAGAGACAGAGAGAGAGAGAGAGAGAGAGAGAGAGAGAGAGAGAAAGTCCCAGTCCTGACCTGAGCCAAAATCAAGACATGGGCGCTTAACCGAATGATCCACCCAAGTGCCCCCAAGGCATACAGAAATTAAAAAAAAAAAAAAAGACACAGACCTTATTTATAAAAATAGGCCACAGGCTGAAATTGACCCGCAGGTTGTAATTTGAGGACTGCTGCCTTAAAATTGAAAAAAAAAAAACCAAAAAAACAGGACACCTGGGTGGCTCCGTCGGTTGAGCATCTGGCTTCGGCTCAGGTCATGATCTCATGGTTCCTGGGTTCGAGCTCCATGTTGGGCTCTGCTGACAGCTCGGAGCCTGGAGCTGCTTTGTATTCTGTGTCTCCTTCTCTCTGACCCTCCCTTGCTCATGCTGTCTCTCTCTGTCTCTCAAAAATAAATTTAAAAACAAAAAAAAATGTTTTAAGTGAAAAAAACCCGATTCTTGTGTTTCTGCCAGCACCTCCGTGGTTCTGCTCTCCACCTGTAAAATCTTCTGTGCGTTTGACTTTATTTTGATGGAACTTAGGACACAGGGAGTTCACGTGTTCTCTCCGGATGGGGAGAGCTCCACGGGAGGGGCAGGGGGAGATGTCCGAGGTGGAGGAAACCCCGAGTCGCTGCCGTGGCCCCCGCAGGAGCCGTTCGCGTGTGCTCGGGGGGGAGTCCCGTCCCGCTGCACGGAGGGGAGGGGAGACAGCCGCCCCGGGGGAGCACGGGGCCTGCGCGGTGGCGCTGCTCACGTGCGGGGGTGGAGTCGCTCTAGCACGCCAGGCAGAGGAGGGACACGGTTAGATCTGCGTGTTCGTAAAACCAAGCCTGGCGGCGTTGGAGGCGGGACCGCCCGAGAGGTGAGCCTGGAGGCGAGGGGTCCGCATGGGGAGCTTTTTGTAAGTAGAAGGTGTTGGAAATGATGAGGCCTTCGTCCAGGGAAGCGTGGTGGGAGACAGACCAGGGAGATCTCTAGGATGTGGCATTTGTAGAGTCTGATGGTCCTTGGCGTGGAGACCGCAGGAGAGAAGAAGAGAGGGTGGTGCCAGCCACCCGCTTGTTAGCTTGGGTGACAGATCCATGAAGACCCGTAAGGGCTCACCTCCTCGGATCCTCCTTCTCTTGGGAAATCTGCCCCATGAGCATTAAATATGTCGGAATCTTTCTGATGCCTTCAAAGAGATGTTGATGGGTGGCTCTGTTGGTTGGGCGTCCGACTTCAGCTCAGGTCATGATCTCCCTGTTTGTGGCTTCAGGCCCCACGTTGGGCTCAGTGCTGACAGCTCCGAGACAGGAGCCTGCTTCGGATTCTGTGTCTCCCTCTCTCTCTGCCCTTCTCCTGCTCATGGTTTGTCTCTCTCTGTCTCTCAAAAATGAATAAATATTTAAAAAATTAAAAAATGAAATACAGCAGTCCATTGTCGGCTGGTGGCAAAATCCCCCTCTTGGTGGGTGGCAAACAAAGTTAGGTGAGCCCGTCAGCCCCCCAAAGAGAGTGCGGAGCATACATCCTGAGGCCAAGAACTGCGTCCTGGGGAACGCCCGAGGTCAAGGCACTTAGGCAGCGAAGAGCTTTAAAGGAATCTGACTGAGAGAAGAGAACAAGAGGAGGCAAACTTCAGACTCAGCAAGAGCAGTGTCATGGACGCCAAAGGACTGAGTATTTCCAAAAGGAAGGAAACGGTCAGTCATGTTAACCGCTGCTGTGATACCAGCGGGAGTAGGAGTCCCACATGCGCTTGCGCTCGGTGGGAATCTAGAGACCACCCGTGGCCTTAGCAGGAGCGGGCTCCATGAACTTCACTGGAGGCCATGCCTGCCTGCAGTGGGTTGAGGAGTGTAGGTGGGTGATCAGAGATCATATAGACGGAACAGAAGGAGGGTGCACCCCCCCCCGCCCCCGCCATGTCAGGAGCTGAATCACGACACAGGCACAGCAGGGAACATGGACAGGAATTCGCAGTATTCCAGCATATTGGCTTTTTTTTGGTTCTGTTTCTTAAGAAACAAGAGTCAGCTGCATACGTGCGAGGGTTCTCAGAGACTTGAGAGTGTCCCCCTCAAGGAAAGAAGGGGAAGGAACTCATGAAAGACGTAGAAAGCTAGGGGGATGGCCGTGAGCCCTCCCTGAGATGGGGAACCGTGAATTTGCAGAGATTTTGATTGGTGGCCGCCACGAAGGAGCTGGCTTTGAGTGGCAGTGCCCCGGGGAGGGAGGCTTTCTCCTACAAACCGTAGAAAGCCCCACAAGTACAGGACGGGCTGCAGTAGACAGCCCCGGTTGGAGAAGCTGCTCTGCTGTGTCTTTAAGGAGCCAGGCTCCTCTCTGTCTCCTTCATCATCCTTAGAGTATGGCTGTCCTCTCTGTCATCGCAAAGTCACTGTTAGACCTTCAAACTCATCCACACCCAGACAGGAAAGGAGGTAGTGCAAATGCCATTCCTTGAATGTCGTGCGCTTTGTTCAGGAAGGGAAGCCTCCCCCCAGGAGGTCCGCCTCATCGCCCAGAGCTGTGGCGTAGCACACGCTAAGAAGGTGGGAAACCACAGACAGAGCCTTCCACCCATTCTGTCATTACTAATATTGACGCGGTGCTTTATAACGTCCAGAGTTCTCTTAATTCCACCACCCTCCTTATATTAGAGTTTTGATATTGTCAAACCCGCTCCACAGATCAGGAGACTAAGGACCGAAGATGTGAAGGACCATCTCTCATAACTAATTATGACAGGCACTGTAGGGGAGCGGCTAAGAAATTGGGCTCTGGGGGCCCAGACAGCCTGGGTTTAAATCCTGGGTTTGCTGCTTACTATTGTGTATTTTGTATTTTAAACTGGAAACAGCAGTAATACTGCCTGTGTAGAGATGCTGTCAAGATTGAGTAAATCACTTGTGCTGAGCATTTCAAATAGTGTCTGGCACCCAGAGGGTGCCCTGTAATTGCTGGCAGTGTTTTTATTAGAAATATGACTCATTTGGGTACCAAAAGATGTCACACCTCTTACGTACATTAAATATAAATGCGAATATTTATAAACAGATGTCCAAGCCAATAATCGGTCAGTCTGGGTGTTGTTTCTAAGAGAGCTGCTGCTAGGGTGGAGGGGAACCTTGTCAGAAGTGTCGAGGAAGAGCGGCTTGTGGGAGGTGGTAGCGCCGGAGAAGAAAGATCCAGATCAGGGGGAGACCGTGAGGAGCCAGGCTGGACCGTGAAGAGTTAATCCCGGATGCTTTCTAGCCGGAAGCCGGGAAGGGGGGAAGTAATGGCTCCGTGCTGGGGGAGCACTGAGAGTTAGCATTGGCTTTAAAGAGCCTGGAAGTCTCGTCAGAAATCGATGTCCTCTTGCAGGGCCCCAGAGAGATGAGGAATGGCAGTCATTCTAGTCGAACCAGCATAGACACCAAGTGGAATTGGGTCAAGAAACCAGTCTGTTGTGGGGACGTGAGCCGAGGAGGCTCTGAAATGGGAAGGGCGGGATGGGGCACTGTGTCTCTCTCTCGGTGAGGCAGAACCTTCTCTCCATCTCTCACACTGATTTCAGGTGCGGATTATGGATCCCTTTCAGAATCTGTTGAAAGTTGTGTGTTTTTTTCTCCAGGAAAATGCACTTGTAACCCCAACCCCACAATTTGCCATTCTGATTTTTTTTGGGGGGTGTCTCAGACCCCTGTGCCAGTTGAGGACATTCTAGGTCAAATGGCCCTAAAAATCTAACCTTTTTTGATTAATTTCTACAAAGAACAGGCAACCTGCATGTAGGGACAGCTGGTCCAGGATGGCAGGTGGGGTGACGTGCTGGAGGCAGGGGCGCCGGGACGTCACCCCCTCTGCATGTTTGTGCGCGGGCTGTCGGGAAGGTGAGCAGACACCCGCCGCTTCTCGTCCTCGGTTTTCATCACAGCCCCTGAAGTCTGTGACTGCTCTGAGCCTGGCCAGCTGAAGCCGGTCTTGGCCGGGATTCTCCGTGGGCCATATGGAAGCACTTCCCTGTAATCATGCTTTGTGTGAAAGAAATGTGGAAATGGAGCCATGTCTCTCCCTGAGTGCATCTCCGGGCCTGGGGCGTCCACGAAGCGATTCTGTCCGCCGCTGGCCAAGCAGTCCTTCCTGTCTTCCCTGGGACTCACAGCGAGCAGGGGGACGTGGCCGTGGGACGCCGTTGGCACGGCCTCGCTCTGGACAGAGTGCTCAAGGTTGCTCACGCTCTGTCATTTCCACCAGGCAGCGAGGCAGATTCAAGGTCTAAGCGCCCGGAGCCAAGACTTTTGCTATGAGAAAAATCCAAAATTAATCCAGATCCAACACACACATTTCCTGTTCTGCAGGGCAAGGGGAGACGCTGAACTAACAATGGCACAGACAGCTTTGGAGGTTGGAACAGGGAGGTAGAGGCCGCTCAGCGTTTAGAGAGAGAAAACTCTGGACACAGAGGAGCAGCACATCTATTTGGAGTCTTGATTCAGATTCAGGGGACTGCATTGTGTTTTTAGGTTTGTCTACGATTTGGGTCTCGTCCGCCTCAGGGCGCACGTGCGTAAAGAAAGGCAAATAAATGAGCTTAGCTTGTCCGCTCTGGGCTCTTTGTCCATTTTTAGCGGGGGGCATCTAAGCCTCTTGACACAGGGGTGTCCAAGGCTGACCTGGAACAGCAGCATTTTGCTGAATTTTTGACATTAGGACGATAACCACACCCTCTTACAAAACATCCTCTGCAGGGTTCTCCCAACGGGAATGGAATCCCCGGTCCATACCCCCGACGGACACGGAATCCCAGCCCAGGACCCCTGATGGAAATAGAATCCTTGGCCCAGTACTCCCTACGGAAATGGAATCTCGGGCCCAGTACTCTTGACGGAAATAGAATCTTTTGCTCAGTACCCTTGACAGAAATGGAATCCTGGACCCATAACTCCCAATGGAAATGAAATCCCGGGCTCACACCCCTAACAGAAATAGATTCCTGGGCCCCGTACTCCTGACAGATACAGAAGCCTTTGCTCAGTATCCCTGATGGAATCCCGGGCCCAGTACACCTGACAGAAATGGAATCCTGGGCCCGCCTGCTTATTATGAGAACATTTGTCTTCATACACAGGCCATTTTCCCCCTGACTGTTGTTTCCAAAAATAACCTATGAACTGAACCCGTACCTAGAGGGAGACGTTACCAGCTGCGCGGTGGTGAACAGACTGCCCACACCCTCTCCCCTGACCCCCCCCCCATCCTTCTAGGGCACGATGTCGACTGGTAGTGTTCCCACACCAGAGCTGCGTGTGGTTGATGGAATATTCAAGTCTAGCCCCCTGTTCATTGTAATGGGATATTCCCCCCATCTATTTATTTTGGGAGGGGCGGGGAGGGGCAGGGAAAGAGGGAGAAGGAGAATCCCAAGCAGGCTCTGCACAGTCAGTGGGGCTCCATCTCAGGAACCATGAAACCACGACCTGAGCTGAAATCAAGAGTCAGAGGCTTAACCAACTAAGCCCCCAGGCGCCCCTCCCCCATTTAATCCACCGAGAGCGAGCCCGGTGTGGAGGGCGGACCCTGAGACGGAAGACCGAGGCCCCTCACTTTCTGCTCCTCCCAGCTTCCTCGCACGTTTCTGTGTGTGTCCTGTGACCTCTGTGTGAGGAAAACGAGAGCAGAGTGACGGCCTCCCTTGGGAAGAAGGGCCCTGGATTCTGTTTTTCACGGAGTAGCCAGACTGACCCTGAATTCCCCAGCGTGAAACCTCCTCATGGGCCGACTTCCCACTTAAGCTAAAATCCGTTCCCTTCCCATGACCTTCGGCATCTTGCATGTCCAGCTCTGTTAGGTCGTGTGTGCCATTTTGCCCCTCATGCATGAGGCTCCAGTCTTATCATCTGGAAGATTCTAGAGTGCCGAGTTCTCTTCCTGTCATGAGCGTTTGCACTGGCCAGTCCCTGGGCCTCGAATCCACCTCCCCGGCTCTTATCATGGTTGCCTCTTTCTCCACCTTGAGCTGAAGGGTCAGCTCCTCCAGGGGCTTTCTCTGACCAATCTACTAGTCTGCCAAGCTCTTTTCTTATCTTTTTACTTCCTGTTTGGCCTTTATAAAGCGCGTCATAGGAGCTCACTGAGTACTGAGCGAGTGAACATAGGCTCTTCGCTAGAGATGATTCGGCTTCCCCTCATGATTTCCATGGGACTAAATAATTATGCAACAGAGCTGGCCTGGAAGCCAGAGACCGGGGTAAAACCCCAGCTTGGCTGCTCACTCTGTGATCTTAGGCAGAACCACAGGGCCCTTGGCTTTTTCGTTGCATATTGAGAGCCTTAGCATAGATGATTTCCAAGACCTCTTCTAGCTCTGAACGTCTAGTAAGTATATCTGTAATGTATTTCTTGTTTAAAAAAAAAAGCAGATCATGGGATGGAATGGAGATCATAGGAATAAGACCCAGGGTCTCATATGAAGACATTTTCCAAAGCTTTAATGAAAGGCTCAACCGAGGTGGCTTACCTTTATTCTCAAGGGCCCAAGAACTGTTATCTGTGCAGGAGAAGTGAGTTGGTGTGGTCTCCTCTCGTCTCCCCTGAACCTCTGCTTGGGTACCTTTCACACGCTCCCATCACGACCTGCATGGGAAGGATTTCATTTCGGGCTGACCCCCCTGCCCCCAACTGGCACGTGATCCCCTCAAGGGCCTCGCACGCCCGGCACAAAAATGGAGCCGGAAGTGGAGCAAAGGCTGCCTCGGCCTCGCTGCCCGCGGTCCCCCTGTCAGGCCCGGCCCCACGCTTCCTGCCCCAGCGTGCACATCAGGACCCTCGGGGGAACTTGCCCGATGCCCTAGCCCTCAGGCCCGACCCTAGAATTCCGGGTAATTCCGGACAATTCTATGTCACCAGATTCTCGAGGTAGTGACTCTGACACGTGCCTCGGGGTAATACCTCTGTGCTTCAGCCTCTGATGTCCCTGTGGGGCAGGAAGGATCATCTTCCCGCTACCCTTCTGGGTTCTGGGTTCACAGCCCCCAGGAATGAGAAGACAGAATAGCAGGAGAAAAAGAAATTTAGTTACATACGTGCATAT